>RJWT010000543.1:0-63761 GCA_004365215.1 Cuniculus paca
GGTCACAAGCCACTAAAGTGGGAGCCTGGCTGCCCTCAGAGAACGAGAGAACTGGCCACCATAGCCTGAGACTGTCCTATTTCTCCATTTCTCCACTGTGATTCATAAATGATAATGACTATGATAACAGCCAAAAATTTACTCTGCATCAGGCACTCTTTTGAAAGAATTTTACATGTTTTAATTATATTACTTCTCACAAAAGTGCCATGAGAGAGTATTATTATTTTCATTGAATAGATGAAGAAAATGAGACTCAGAGAGGTATATGTAAATACCCCACCTGGTAATTGGCTGTGTGTGCCTTAGTAGTTGATTTGCTTAACTTTCAAGTCATTCTCTGTCTGTACTGGAAGCCAGTGGACCTTTTGCTGCCATCAGTACATTAGACTAGTAGTGAGCCAGAGTTAATTCTTCTGTATTTCTGACAGCCTTACTACTGAGCAATCTTCTGATGCTATTTGTGAGACTTTGGAGTCACAATCTGGGGCCTGAGCATCACAATGTGGGACCCAGTTTTGTATCACAGATAGTAAAGAGGAATTCCCTGGACTGAAATATGCATGTATTTTTATTTATGCATGTGATGATTGAGACTCTAAGTTAAGTGGCATAGTTGGTGGATTATTTCCTTTTATTATTATTGAATATGTGAGATCACCTTTGGAGAGACCAACTTTGTCTACCAACACAGAACTGAAGGCTGGCTACAACCTTCCTGTCTGTTGATAGCTTGCATACTGTGTGTTTTGATGCTTTCAGACTTATCTACTATCATCTTGAACAAACATCTGCTCTTGTCATTTCCTTTGCAATTCTCTTTCACAGCATGCACTTCGTCTGAGAGAACCTACAGATTGCAAAGGCTGGCTTGGGGTCCCCTCCATTTCCAGTTACATGTAAGAATGTGCATCAATTTAAGTAACTTTGGGTAGCATGTTTATTTCATTTTATTCTATTCCCAAAACAAGTGATTTTTCATTTCTTTTCAGTGCTGTGAAAAAATCAAATTTGAAGATAATTTCAGGAGACATGCATTAAAAGTATCAAAATCTTCAAATAGTTTTATCTCAAATAATATTTATTATACATATGTGCAATATTTTCAGTTGTCTTTTTTCAGGTACATATTTTAAAATGTGCTTTAAGTAAGTATCTTTAAATTATATGTTTTCATAACTACAAAGGAAGTGACATCAGTGGATTACCACACAGCATCTTTAAGAGATCCACGCATATTTTTCAGAATAACCAATTGCACTAGACAATGCCAACATCCTGTGGATTAATAAGCGAAAGGCTGATTTTTATTTCATAAATGTTACAGTTCAGTGCAGATTATTGAGGCTGAGAGAGGACACTTTCCAGCGACTCAGGATCCTTTAACATAGTGACTTTGCCATTCCCTAGAGACTCAAGGTTCACTTTTGCATCTCTGCCCCTTGCTGGTCAGTGAAGAAGGAATGAAAACATGGATGATCTAACTGGAAGTCTTCCAGAACCAGACTTAGAAGTGTCACACTCATACAATACTATTTTATTAACCAGAAATCAGTCAGGCTGCACCCAACTGCAAGGGTTGCTGGGAAATGTAGCTACCTGCTCAAGAGGAAAAGAGGTACAATTTGATGAATAACTAACCTATCTTAAATGTCTAGTTATGAAGACCTCATATTAAAATCTGAGTTGGCTCTACTCCCCTAATCCTTGAGAACGGGTCTGTAGTGAATAAAGATATTTCCAAGCCAAAAAAAACCAACCAAACAAACAAACCAAAAAAAAATAGGAACATATTCAGCTAATCACTTCACATAGACTCCTTTTTAAACACGTCACACTTGATGTAAACCTCTTGAAGCTAGGGGTGGTATCATGTGCATAGGTCTTGACTTCAGTAAAACTAAGCTCCCCCGCTTTGTTTTTGATAACTTCTGTATTTTATCCTGACCCCAAACTCTTTATTGCTCTGGCATTTCACCCTTTTCCCAGAGATACTAAATTTAGGTAAATGTTAGCAGAATAGTAATTTGCTTAGATGATTCAGAGTAGCAAGATATAATTTATTGTAAAAATTCTCTTAAATGCCAAAACATAATGTCATTCTAACATTCACACTCTTACTCAGACATGATCAAAGTGCCTCTCCAGACTATTGTTTTCAGCATGACTGCACTTTCATTTGCCTACATCTAAGTCAAATCTGTTCAAAGTATTGCTGTTCTCATCTTGTTGGCTCTCCTGATCTTTGTGACCTGTTGCTTCCTCTTGCCTAAAGTGAAGTTACTTGGTTTTCCTCTGAGTCTTTATAACTACACATTACTGAAATTTTGTTCTTGTTCCCTAGTATTGTGATTTTCAGTATCCATGGGAATCTTTAATGCTTGGCTTCCTCATTCTTCAACTTGAGTCAGTTTAGTGATCTCCATTTCCCAAGCTGGTTTTGACTGCAAGTTGTCATATGGAGGAACTTTTCAATTGAAGCCAGTAGTTAACAACAAAAAGGAATCATCAATGGACAGAATTTCTAAAAACAGGTGAATTGAACAAATACAGGTGGTTTCATGAAGGTGGTATAATTGTAAGGATGCTATTTCTTATCACTTCTTCTTGACCACCATCAGCAGTATTGGACTGTTTTCATTTGCATAAGGAGAGGAAAGAGAGTTCTTACCTTCTTTTATGTCTGCCTCTTTCAGAGGCACCTCTTTTAAATCAAGGGGCAGGTGACCTTTAAAGTGTGGCTGTAGGATGGTTCGGAACCTGACCTAACTTTATTCTTCTGTGTTCACCCCCCTTTCAGTTTCCACATTGTAAGGACATGTTCTTTTGAAAAGAAAACCTGATTCTTCACAGGTTGATTACTTAGAGACTTTTGCTAAAAATTCGTGGAAGTTTCTTCCCTAAATATTCTAAGGACCTCCAGATGTATGTCAGAGATAATTACCCCATGTTGTTCTTTCTGAAATATGTTTTAAAAATTTTTCAACTTTCAACTTTTTTATGTCCTCCCCTGACCACACCAGTTTTCATTGGCTAGTGATTAGCTAGTGATCTCTAAGGATATGTATGAAATCTCTGCTATCCATAATGCAGTCTTCCTTCTTTGTGGGCTCAGGCTAGACTGTATGCTTTAGGCTCCCTGGTATGTCACTGTGCCTGCCATAGTTAATCTTGATTGTTAACTTGATTGGCTTGACACGTAGTAAAGTTCACTGCTGTGTGTGTCTAGGTGAGATACGGGGCATAACCTTGGGAATTTATACAGCTAAGGTTCCTAAACCTTCCTCTCTGACTCTTTTCCCCTGTGCTATTTTCTGACAGCCATGAAGTGAGTAGCTTTGCTGCACTCCACCCTGCTGCCATGGTGCTTCTGCTTTAGAGGCACAGAGCCAGCCAAACATAGACTGAAATTTCTGAAGCTGTGAGCCTCTCTGCCTTTAAATCACAGGTGTCAGGTATTTTTGTCCCAGCAATGGGACAAAAACTGACTGGTACGGTGCATATGTTCCAGGTTCCCTCCAGAGGAGGTATCTGTATGCTATTTGAAGCCTAACATAAAAACCTCTTCCATATTATTCTTCTTGCTTTCTGGTGAATTTAAATTTGAATACCAAATTAACATTTAGAGCCACATATTGAAGAAGGTAGAGAATGGTCATGCTGAGTTCCTGACAGACTATGTGGAGAAGCGCTGCCCCATTGTACTGAACACCAGGCCCAAACTGTGTTGTGGGTAAAGCTTTTCCTTGTCCTTTAAGACAAAAATAATTTGGGGTTATATATTTTTTTCTCAGTCTAGCCTATCAAAGCTAACATAGAGGGACTGTAGTTGGCCTCCAAAAGCGATTTTGATACCAGGGACAGACTTATGTTTGTTAGGGTTCTTTCTTTTTAACTAATTGATGAAGTCAAATAGGGTCCAATCATGTCTTTGGTAGATCTCAGGTCTAGAATGGATTTTCTGGTTAAGAATCAAAAAGAGTCACTGTGAGAATAACATGTGATTCACTTTCACATCACTATTCTTTTCTATATTATGTTGTATACCTATTTATTGCCCATTCAGTATGACAATCTAATTATAATTTTAAAACAACCATTATCAGTTGTATTTATAAGCATTTCTGCCCTTGAATCTTATATTTCTGTATATTGTCTCTCATATCCTGTGCCTTTTATGTAATTTGGCATTTGTAAAATTAGAAAAATTAAAGAGAATGTTATTCATACAGAGATATATAGTAGTTGCATGGAGCAATTTTTCATCTATATCTATATCTACATCTATATCTATCTATACCTATATCATCTATCTATATCTGTATCATCTATCTATAGCTATATCTCTTTTTGTAAGCCAATGGAATAATCAAATAAACACTAAATTCATTTACTACAACTGTTTAACAAGTTACCAGAAAGCTATTAAACAACACAAATTATTGTCTTAACAGTTCCTAAGTGAGCAGTGCAAAATGGATTTCCTTGGACTAAAATCTAGATGTTTGCACAACCACATTACTTTATGGAAGTTCTAAAGATATGTTTCCTTGCCTAATCCAGCCCCTTAGAGGATACCCACATTCCTTACTCAAATTTTCTTTCAAAATCACTCCTGATGGAGTCCTTTTCACATTCGGTTTGCCTGCCTTTTCCAAATAAAAGTACATGGTATTTATAGTGGGCCCACTATAAATAGTGATTTACTATAAATGGAAAATTTATAGTGAGCCCAGTGGCTCAGATAATCCAAGGTAATCTCCATGGTTTAAGAGCTATCAGTAATCTTATTTCTGTTCCTTAATTCCCTTTTGCCATGTAGTATAACATAATGTCAGGTTCAGAAGATTAGGATATGGACATGATTAGCAATTATTCCATCCACCAAAAGTTGGGTGAGAGCCTCTGTCATTAGCAATTATGGAGTCTTTTCAAAATAAAAGTTTATCAAGTGGTAATGCTATGATACAGAAGAACCACAGATTATTATTGTAATGCACTTAAAGTAGAAAGTAAACAAGAAGAGAGTTGTTGTCATGGATGTATTCTGGGTTGAATTTTATTGATTCAATGAGGAAAGGGTAAGATTAGCTGGTGTATTGGTTGATGCATTGTGTCAACTTGAGAAGTTTAGAAGTTTAACTAAGTGACTCAGCAGGGGGCCAGAGTCCTCATTTGATGAACCTCCTGAGCCTGTGTAAGAGAAGGGCATAGAGATGATGTGAGTGGAATACCAGTTCTGTGGGAGGGTAGCCTGCTTACAATATAAGGGAGGAAAAGAGACTTGCTCTTCTCCTTTTTGGCTCTTGTTACTTTTGCTACCTTCTGCCACCTTTGCACTGTTGTTCCTGTGCCACAAAACCCTGCCTTGGAGCCAGATAATTACAGAACCGACACAAACTGTGAGCTAAATAAACCTTCCTTCCTTAATTTTGGGTGTTGAATGTTTTGTCTTGACAACAAGAGAAAAGTAACTAAGACAACTGGGATCAAAAAGTAAGCTGTAGTACTGAGTTTGAAAATTATCTTACATGCTATAGAAAACAACAAAGGCATTTACATGGTAGAGTGACATGAATATTTTGTCATTTTGAAGGATCATCCCCATGAAAGATTAATTGGAGAGGGATAATTCTGGAAGAGAGATGTTCTTAAAAGCTATGACAAACATCAAGTGAGAACTGATAATTGCAGTTGTAGAGAAGGAACCTGGTACTGATTTTGGAACTATGCAGGAAATAGATTTTACACACACAATAATGCTTGATTAGATGGTGGTACAAAAATTATAGAGTGTAGAATAACTCATTTGATTTTAGGCATTGGAAGTGTTATTAAGTTAAATACACAAAGAGGAACAGATCTGTAGAGAGATTTTTTGGACACATTAGGTTGAGCTTCCCATGGGGTATTAGGTAAAGGTCCACTTAGAAATAAAATAAACATGGAGGTCAGCAATCACATTCTGAACATTAGACTGCCTTGAAATTGTCTCTGTCAGATCAACTAGTCTACCACCATCCAATTCAGCCTCATGCAACACTTAAGTCATGAGCAAAATGTAGACAAGTTCTTTGCCAGAATATGACATGAATAGCCTCTAGTCCAATTCCCAATAGACTCCTCATTTCTTTCTGAAATTTCATGAACCTGGCCTTTCCTGTCCTCATTTCTATTAGCATTCTGTTCAGAGTTCCTACCAGAATTGCTATCAATCTCTTTTTATAGTATTCTTGGAATTCTCTAGCCTGAATCTCCAAACCTTTCAAAATTCTTCCCAAAAACTATGTTCAAAAAGTTTCAAGCCATATAGTCAAGTATAGTCACAGGGACAATTCCATTTCTGACCAAATTTCTTTATTGGTCACTTTTCTGTTGCTGAGATGAAATATTTGACAACAACAGCTTAAAAAGTAGAGTTAATTTAGCTCATGATTTCACAGGTTTCAGTCTATAGTCAGCTGATTCCAAGGCACAAACATCATGGCAGAGGGATCATCACAGATGAAAGTTCTACATCTTAGGATGACCACAAGTGGAGAGACAGAGAAGAACCAGAGAGATATAACTTTCAAAGTCATGTCTCCTGTGACTCATACAATTGAACCCTACCTTCTAAATCACACTCAACTATGAATTCATTAATAGTTGAGTGTGCAGATAAGTATAGTGTCTCCATAATCCAATTATTGCCCGCCCTCTACAAAAGTTCTGCCTCTGAACATATGAGACTTTTAGTAGACATTCAGCTTTAAACCATAACAGGCACCATGACCAGCAATTCTCTTCGTAAGTTTGGAAATGGAGTAGAGGGAGATAGGGAAAGTGTCTGATAATACAGTTGAGCAAGGAGGTAGAGGTACTGCTTGCAGACACAGCTTGGTTTTCAATGTGTGTTCATTAAATGAAAATGAATAACAGGCAAAGGAATATTATAAGGAGCAAGTGCAAGAAGAGAGAGGTGAAGAAAGGATGGGAGGAGGAAAATATAGTAAGCACATTTAATATCTTATAAAAATGAACCAATGATGTTGAGTTTTTGATGAACTTGGGAAATTTTCTTTGAAAGCAATTCCAAAGTGGAATTTAAATATAAGTGTCTGGGCAATGGCAACATCATGATAAAAAGGATTTACTCTTCCAAGAGGTGACAGAAGAATATATTTCTTCAGATGTATGTAGTATAGTACAAGTGGTGAAAGAAATAAGTTTCATTTCTTTATAACCTCATTATGTTCTTTCTGTAAAAAACCTAAAGGAAAAAGCAGTGCTTTAGTGATGGCTGCTCTTCACTACTGTAAAACAAAATTCAGGGTCTGAGTCTGCATTGAAAAGATTTTTGATTGTATAGATTCAGAATCAAACTCAAAATTGTGTGCCTTGGCGTTTTATCACCATTCAAGCCAAGTTCTGAGGCTTTTGACATTGAGAAGAAATAGGGACAGATCAAAGGATAAAAGAAAAATCACTGCCGATAAAAACCGGTTCAAACATTTTAAAGACAGGTATATGCTGTATACCATCAGGGTATAGGGTCAAACTGTTAGTGCTGATGAGATAGCAGCTCAAGAGAGCAGAAAACATTTTATGTTGTGATGCCAGTGGATGACCAACACGCTGATCTTTAATCCCTGTGTTTGCCAGAGGGAAAAAGCAAAGGAAGGCAGAAAAATAAACACACAAAGAAGTTCCTTTAAAGGCTATCTGAAAATCCTGAATTCCCCAAAACTCGCCTTAGAGATGCCAAAGAAAATTCTAATCCCATCTAGAGGAAATTTTCTTTTCATTTCCTTCACTTCTTGCTGTAAGGCAAGAATTCAGATGGAATGCCTTTGTTCAAGGGAAGATTGCTATATTATTTTAAATTTGGCTTTGTATAAAACATTCATAATGTATTTTTTTAATTTACATATAGCCATTTAAATTTTTATACTTCATCAGTGTATTCTTTAGACTTGGAATTTTGAGAATTTAGAGATTTAAAGACAGTACGTATGGGGCCTTGTTGATTTAATTATCCTTTGTATGTCATCATTTTCAAGTGAACATACAAGAACAGTTTTGGTTAAAAATCAAACTTTGGTCATTAATGGTGGCTCATGCTTGTAATCCCAGCACTCTGGAGGCTGAGGCAGGAGGATCACCCCAAGTTCGAGACCAGCCTTTGTTACATAGTGAGTTCAAGGCCAGCCTGGATTACATAGAGAGACATGTCTCAAAAACAAAAACAAAACAAAACAACAAACTTTGCTTTCTTCATATTTACGTACAGTTCCTACAGGAAGATGATAATTTGTTATAGGTACAATTTCTGCTTTAATAATTGCCTATTCATTTAAGAGCTATTTTATATAAAGTATGGAAAGAAAGAGAATGAAAGAAAAGGAAGGAGGGGGGCAAAGGGAGGAAAGAGAAAATAAGAAAGAATATGTCTGTAATGTATAGCTAAAACAGCTCCTTTTATCAGGGGCATTTTAAATTAAAGATACTGGTAAAAGTTATAACTGTTGCTTTCAAAAATATAGGAATTAGGAGAAGGAAAGAGAAAAAATAGACCTTGCTATAGAAATCAGTAAGCACCTTGTATTTCTTGATTTTTTTTAAACTTAAGATTGCCTTTTATCCTAACAGCTGCTGCTTTGAAGAAAAATAATCCACCCACTCCTCAAGTTTCTGTCTATTTGTGATTTCCCAGCTCCCTGGAGGCTTGGTGAATTGTGTGGCATTTTTCCAGAGAAAGATTGCCCAGCTAGGAACTGCAGTTGGGTGCAGCCCTGGTGCACCTCACTGTTGCAAGGCTTTCCTGTTATGCTTGTCTGTTAGGGTGTCTAGGTAGCTCAAAGGCTCTGTATTGTGACTCTTCGTACAGGTTGACTGCCACATAGTATTAGAGCATAGTTTCATGGAAATGGAGATTTTACAAAATCCCATACGACCTCCTTTATGACTCCTTTACATACAATTCCTGAAACACACTTTCCCAGTGATTGATTACAGTAGATTATAGAATTCCTATGGATTTAAAATATGCTGGTAAATTCTTTATTGAATAATATTTCATTTTGAACATTTAATGTAAGTTAAAAAGTAAAATCTGTATTTGTGTTAAACATAATCACTTAAGCTATCTCTATAGGACTCTAAAATGATTTTTTATATTCTGGAACAATTTATTATGTTCTCCTAATTATGCCAAACTCTTTAATATGTGATTTATTATTTATTCTTTATATAATAACTTTCTCAGGTGTATAACAATATACAGTACTATATAGGTAATCACCTAGTATGGAGCACACTTAACTTTCCCTCTGGAAAACTGAGAAAATAGATGAAATCACTAATGTTATGAAATGCATCACCATTCAAACCAAGGTGGTCACCTATATTTTTGTGAAAGAGTTGCTTCTAGAAAAAGTAAATAGTTTGCTATTAAATTTATATTTTCAGATTTATTCCATAAAATTCTTCAGAAGTTAATTACAAGAACTGATTGGAAAGGAGCTGGGTTATAATTTTGATTAAATGAATGATCATTTTGTAAGTTTTATTTTATTTCAGTTCGTACATAAAGTGGTGATATTGGGAGTAACATGTATTTTCAAATATTAGATACCACACTCCTTGAAATAGGTTTCATTATGAGGCAAAAGTTCTGAAAAGCATATGTAAAGAAAGTTTAGTTATTGACTTCCATTATTTTTCCTGTCTCTTTTTGAACAGGCCTGACTGTGGTAGGGTGGCCTATCCGAGTCTGACCTGCTCTTCTAGCAGGGGGCAGGAGACAGAGGCTGAGTCCCATTCTTCCTATCCCTGGATGGCTTGCACGTGGTCATGTTATATGCTAGCCTTGAAGGCTCCTGTTCCATCCTCCACCCTCCATCCTCCATGCCTAGACTTCTCAGTCACACTAATGCTTTTCATTTTCATCACTCTTGAATTATTTGCTTCCAGAGTCAGAGCCATTGTCTGTGCTGTTCCCTGTCCCGAATTGCCCGAGTGCTGCCTAGTTCTAGTGAGGACATCATTTTACATTTGTGCCAACCATTTTCACTGGGCTTTCATCATGGTTATTAATTTCATACTTCTCATGAAGGCGGCCCCAAGTGCTTTTTAACACCCATTTGGGTCTCCTAAGCAACTTACTTTAAAAAGTAAAACTATCTGGCTCTTTATAGACACTGTTTAGGTACTTTTATCTAGCACAAAAATTTTAAGAAATCACCATCCGGTCTTGCTATCCTTTGCATGTTTATTATCCTTCTTTATCAATGGAAGAAGAGCTCTCTGGGTTCTCCAGAAAAAGCCCCTCATTTGTGCTAATGATCGTCCCTCTTTTCCATCATTTTTCTTCTCGCAGTTATTCTTCTTTCTCCTTCTCTCCCTCCTTACTGATGCTTCAGTCTACAGACATTCTCAAACATTTTCTGTATGTGTGAGAAGCAGAAGATTCTTAGGAGCATCTTTAGGGAGAATAAAAGTTCTTTGCTTTTGAAGTTTTGGGGTACAGACACAGATGAAGTAAATGATGCTGTGAAGTTTCGTTTGAAGGAAAGTGTGAGACAGGAAGGTGGGGCTGAAAACCAGCATTGTTCTGCAGGGGCAGTTTGCAAAAGATAACTGGAATATTAGGCACGAGTCATCATAAAGTTGTACTTCATGGCAGCATTTGCCTTTGGGACCCCGGGGAATCACATAAGTAGATGGGAGATATCATAGAAGAAGAGTAGAAATTACAAGACTAACTGATTCCTTCCTGAATTTCAGTACATTTCTGGGGAGAAGTAACTTGGATGTCAAATACACTTCTCTAGTAACTGCTTCAGAAATCTAGACAGTTACAGAAATTGTTGCTGCCAATATGATTTTTAAATTAGGCCAATTAGACTACAAAATCAAGAGTCTTAAACCCTGACTATGTATAAGGAAGAGAAAAAAAGTGTTTTGAAAAAGAAGCCAGACTAATCTTTTAGAGAGGAATAACGAATGTGCTTATTCAGTTTGCATGCCTAAATTTAAATGCTTCTTAATCCAGCTCAGTAGTGTGAAACAAATTATTACTAAGCACATACTATATGTCCATCTGTGCCTGGGTTTGCAAATATATTTACAACAAAGTGATATAAAACTTGTTTCAGATGGAAGGATTATGCATGTAAAATATTAGAGAATAGAGTTGGATTTTAAGCAACTCTGAAAATATGTGCTCAGTTAATAACCTATAAGGGTGATCAGACAAAAGAAAATTAGTGTGGGCTAGAATTATTTGCAAGAGTAATAGAAAAGACTTTGGAAGGGATAGAAAGGGTATTTAGAAAGAAAGCAGCTAAGGTATTTCCATCTATGAGAGCAACATTTCATTTGTAGGAATGTGGATAACACCTAGGCTAGCTATTGCTCTATTTAAATACTGCTGTTGGGGAGATAAAAAGGGAGACAATTAAATACGTAAAAAAGAGGAGACTTATCTTTCCATAAAATCAATTTCTGTGACATTTTTGCTTCGTACTTTCACACACATCTGGGCAAACTTTGCTTTAGTATGTTTCATAGAATTTTATGGATAAAAGTATCAGCTCTGGAACCAGATCATCTGGTTTCAAAACCTGATTACACCATCTAATAAATGACTTTCAGAAAATTATTCAAGTATATTATCCCATAGGTTTTTTTTATGTGTACAATGATGATCATAAAAGAAACTACATGGAGAGGTGACTGTGAAAATAAAGTGACTTAACTGTGAAAGGGTGAACACAATATATGGCACAAAGTACATGTCCTGGAAGTAGATACTGTAATTATTAAATTACTTTTTGCTAGTTTCCGAGCTCCTCAATTCAGGAATTACTATCATTTAAATCTGGAACTTCCCCCAAAATCCTCCTATGTTCAAGGGTAGGGCCTTTGGAAGGAGATTGGATTTTGAGGGAACTATAGCTAACTTGCTGATCGGAGTCTGGTGTCTGGTTGGACTGGAAATGTCCTGGAGTGTATGTCCCTCTCTGGTTCCTGCTTTACTCTCTGCTCCCTGAATGCCATGTTATGAGCAGCTGTCCTCTGTGAGACCCTTCATTGAAGTCAGCTTACTATGAAGTAGTCTTTTAAAAACTGTGAGTCAAAATAAATCTTTCCTCCTTTTATTTGTGGGTGTCAGGTACTGTGTCTTAGCAATGAGGAAAGTGACTAAGACAGACACTGAGAATTTATTTTATTTGAAAGTATTTGTCAAGTAAAGATTGAATTTGTTCAAGTTATACAGTGTGGTGATTTTGCATATTCATCTGTTTTCCATACCTGAGACTGGGTAATTTAAAAATACAGTTTGTGAGTTGCTCACAGTTTTGGAAGCTGATAGTCAAAGTGGTATGATGCTATGATGGCAGCCTTGACTATATCACATTTTATGGATGCATTCCAGCAGGAGTGTGTGAGTGAGAGACCATGTGATATGACAAGAAACAAGAAAGTGCTGAGGAGGAGCCAATTTCCTTCTTTTGTAACAAACACTTGTGAGAACTAACTAGGCCACTGGAGAGCTATCTTAATCTCTTCTGAGGTTGATATCCCAAATGACAATCACCTCTTGAAAGTTCCACCACTTCTTAATGCTGCCACATTGGGGACCAAACTTCCAACACATAAACTCTCTGGAACAAACCATATTCAAATCATGGCACTTATACAGCATGCACGATCACCACAATCAAATTAATGTATTCACTGTCACTCTCTGCTATACCTGAGATCTCCAAAACTTGTCCATCTTATAACTGAAAGTTTGTTCACCTTGACCAACACCTTCCAAATGTTGCCATTTCCTAGCTCCTGACGTATAATTCTATCCTGTTTCTATTAGCTTAACTGTTTTTAGATTTTAACTATAAGTATAAATATGTAGCATTTGTCTTCCTGTGCTTGGTTTACTTAGCATAATATTCTCTAAATTAATCTATATTGTTGCAAATGACAGGGTTTCCTTTTTCCTTTTGAGGCATGAATAATATTCTACTGTATATAAGTAACATTATTTCATTATTCATCAATGGTGAGCACTTAGATTATTTCCATAACACCACGATTGCAAATAATGCTACAATGAACATGAACATGGGGGAAGACTTACATTGGAAAAACTGATTTTATTTTCTTTGGGAAGAAAGAGAAGGAGGGAATGAGTGAGGAAGGAAGAGAGAGAGAAACAGACAGAGAGAAAGACAGAGAGAAATAGAGAGACAGAGACAGAGAGTGACAGAGGGAAAAGGTGATGAGATTCCTGGATCATAGCAGTGGGATCACTGAAGTAGGATTTCTGGATCATGAACCCAGAGTTGTGTTTAATGTGTTGAGGAACCTCCATATTGCTTACCATAGTGGTTGTACCAATTTGCATTCCCATCAACAATATACAAGTGTTCCTTTCTGTTTACATCACTGCCAACACTTATCTTTTTTCATAATAACCTCAAAATTAGTGTGAGATGATATTTCTTTGTGTTTTTGGTTTGTATTTATCTAATGTGATGTTGAGCACAGTTTCATGTACCTGCTGACCATATGTCTGATATCTTTGAGAAGTGTCCTTTGCCTATATTTAATTTGGTTTTCTTACTATTGAGTTTTATTAACTTATAAATTTTTGCTATTCATGCTTTATCATACATATGATTTGCAGTTATTTTTCCTGTTAGATAAACCTTCTTGTGATTTGGTTGTTTCCTTTGCAAGGGAGAAGCTTTTAGTTTGAGGTTCACATCCTGTGCTTTTGCTGTCTTAGTCCCCAAAAAACATTATCAAGATCAATGTAAAGGTGCTCTTCCCTATGCTTTCTTGAAATATTTTTACAGTTTCTGGTCTTACATTTAGATCTTTAGTCAATTTTTTAGTTGGTTTTTGTGCATTCAATTTTATTGTTTTCATGTGGGTATCCAGTTTTTCTAATAGCAATTGTTGAAGAAACTTTCTGTGTGGTGTATTTTTGATGCTCTCATCAAAGATTAATTGACCATTTATACATGAGTTTATGTCTAGGCTGACAATTCTGTTCTACTGAGAGGCCTTTACCTGTAATGTTTTGAAACTCTAGTGCCTGACATAGACCTAGAGTACAAGAAAAACTGAATTACCATTTGATGGAAGAGAGAATTACCATTTAAATGAAGCAGTTCCTGATACTCCACACCCTCTGCCCCGTAGACACACTGATGGCAGAGGTGCAATTTAATTTAATGAACACCCTGGGTATCATTAGCGTATTCCCCCTGATTTCAGTTTGCTTATGACTTGGATTCTTTAAAATTCTGAAAGTCAATACAGAAACTTTAACTTTCTTTGATTAGAAAAAGAGCCCCAGTGCACAAGAATGGCTATTTCTTCTGTGTGGAAGTGAGTTTTAATATACTTTTGCTTTTCTGGTAACCATTGTGTGTTTTTGAGAGGGGGGCACTGTGATGCTTGCAATGTTTGGGGAACATTTATCTGGTAATTGTTAGAAAATGTTTTGTTATGAACATAGAGCAGTGATAAGGCTTTTGGGTAGGCATGAGGCAAACAGGTTAGGAATTCAGTGAACGTCTTGTTTACCTTTGCAGTAGTTGTGCCAGATATTGAGTATGGACTAAGAATACTGCATAATGAAGGCCATTGGAAATAAGATGCGAAGAGTGCTTTTATGAAACCATAATTTGCCTAGTCTTTATACCACATCTGTTACTATTTATGTTCACTTTTTTCTTCAGTATAAAGTTTAAGCAAAGGCAGTCTCCTGAGTCTGAGAGAATGCCAACCTACCCTAATGGTGCATTTATATGTCTTCTTGACTAGGTCAAGGTTGCCTAGATATTTAGTCAAAAATTATTTTGAGTGCTCCTATGAGGTGTAGGATGCGATTTGCTTTTAAGTCATTAATGTGAGTAAAGCAAATTGGTTTCCATAATGTGGGTGGGCCTCACGCATTCAGCTGAAGGACTGGAGAGAAAAAAAGTGCTGACCCTTTCCTCAGTAGAAGCTTGTTTTGTTGAATGTTTTTGAACTGGGAGGTTGGCTTTTTCCAGTCCTCAAACTTGAAATGAAACATTGCTTTTCCTGGGTCTCAAGACTCCTTGTCTTTGGACAGAAACTGCATTCTGAGTTCTCTCGCATTTCAGCTTGCTGGGTCACCCTGCAGAGCTCAGACCTTGTCCACTTTCATAGCAACATGAGCCAATTTTTATATGTATATAAAATGTAAAATCTATCTCCTTTTTGGTGTGTTTTGGAGAACTCTAATGCAACTACCTTACAGACTTTCCCAATCTAGTGGACAATTTGTTTTAGGTTTATATAGATACTGAAACAAAAAGAACAAATAGTCATGTTACTTGAAAGTATCTTCCTCCTACTAAGCACCCTGTCATTGACATTAAAATTAACATTACTGCTTAAAATTTTCTGTTCTCTCCTATATTCAAATAATGGCACTTTTATGTAGTTTATTTCCTATTGGAATATTTAATGATTACTTGGATTTTTAGTTATATTAGGCTTTAACAAACCAGACAACCTGTAACATGATAAGTAGTTTAAAAGTTATATAGTGCTGAGGATTTCAAATGGGGAAAGAAAACACACAAGCGACTGATAACAACCAGCTTCAAGGGAACTAACAAGGATCCTGTGAGAACTACATTAACACAATACCTTCTCAGGACAGTCTCCATGGTGACCTAACTACTTTCCACTAGGCCTCACCTCTAAAATGTTTCACTACCTCCCATCACAATAACACTGAAACACTCCAGCACATATCTAGACCATAGCAACCTGGATCTTATGTCTTAGAGAAATATATTTTCCATCACTCTCTCTAGCCAATGTTTATTATTACATTGAAAAATGTATGTGCATTTCAAATAGAGGAATTTAGTCAGCTCAGGCAAACTGCCATTTGTGGACTTCGGGGAGAATTAGGGGCCCTCTAAAGCTGTTTTTCTGGAGTTGAGAAATGATTGTTTGACGGATACCAAAGAAAGAACCTCATCCGATATTGATAATGGCACATTGGGGCCTATAAAAAACCTTCTGTTGCATCAGGGGTAGAAAAAAGCAAAGATGCAGAAATATAAAAGTCAAACTCAAAACAGAATAGAAGAATGATAAAGGAAATAGGAAAGGAAGAAGGTTATAAAAAGAAATGTGTGAGTTGCTTTTTTTATTTAGCAGTCTTACCAAAATCATGAGGGCATGTTTTGTCAATCACAGCCCAATGTCCTCAGGCCTATAAGGAAAACAACATGAATTTTCAAAGTGCTTTACAACTTACATTTTTGAAAGCTAGTGAACTTGCTTATATTTGGTATCAGTCCAGCAGACACAAAGTAGCACTATAGAATTCTTATAAATAGGCTTATTTTTATTGAATTTGCTATTCATAAAAGCAGTACAGTTACATTTGAGGAAGTAATGGAAAATGGCCTTGCCATGAATTTTGATGGCTTTATTAGACCTGTAAATCCACCCTCATTACATCATTAGTCTTTTTCTTCCAAGTCCGTTGATGGCTATCTGCTTTTATAGATGAACCCATTAATTCCTTGAGAGATTAAATGATGAGCTGTGCCTGGCAGTCAGGTGCAGGGTTAAGATTAGATAAAAATTCCTCCAGTTTTAGTGATTGCTAAATTATGAGGACAGCAATCATCTTTCTTACGCAACCCTATATTCAGAAGTCACCTATTAACTTCTACCAGGCTGGAGCGGTGTATGTATCTTTACAGAGAAAATTTCTATGAAGGTGACAAAGATCAAGTTGTTACATTATATGATTTCTCTTAGAAGCAAACACAATTTAGCTAGAATTTCTTGAGGAAATATAAATGTATAAAATAGATGTGCAATAAATAATTCAGTGAGCATTTATTTGACCTGATAATATTCCAGGCACTGCAACGGGCTCTACTGAGGATTACAAAAATATATAGCTCATAGAATCTTCCCACAGTGAACGATTGTTTTATTGTTGTAGTCATTTATGGCCATTTTATGGTTATCAATAACTTGTTATATTAATGAAAGTAATAGCTTGATCAGGAATGATTTTATGGTCTAGGAAACATTGTCAGATGAATAAATTGCTAACAGGTACAGATGTCTGGGTTATTCAGGTATCACAAATAACATGGGATTCTGCCTTCCAATTAAATCCCACCAGAGATTAGCAGGTAGCATATACACTGATATATCTGGAATGCTTTGTGACATGAGTGTGACTGAAAACAGACATTTAACGGAAGTTAAATATTCTAAAATACCTCATATTACCAAAGGTGGGCATCTTTTTTCTTAACTTTCCCTTTTTTTTCTTCTTTTTCCTGCAATGTTATGATCTTGTTGTCTAGTTTTCCTGAAGTGGGGAAAGTAGAATAATGTTGTTACATTTCAATTCTTCCACAGGCCTATAATGACAATATAACAAAGAACAAAGCAGCACGCACTTAAAATTTTCCCCTTCCACATACTGTTGGAGAAAAACAAACTTCAGATTAATTGTGAGGGTTTCACCAGAGAATTGCCTAATTAAAGATGACCAAAGAAGCAGCAGCCTCGGCGACTCTAATTTGACAGGCTGGGTACTTAGCATGTTTGAGAGGTAGCTCTCGGGGGCAGTGCTACAATCTATTCCATTAGTACAGCCCTGTGGAACTTTGCTCGAAAGACAGCAAGCAGTGCACCAAGGAGTAACTTGCTTACAGGAATAACAAACATTTATTGTATTTGCTTGCGTTGTTTCTCACCTTTCTAGTAGATATTTTATCACCAAAACGAAAGGACTGTTTTATGGACAAATTGCTCCGAGGTGCAGACATCAGTGAACTCTGGGATCCAGCCATGGCAGCCTCGAGTATAATTCTCACCTGATGGTCGGATAAGAACATTTTTGAAGAGATGTGAGCAACACTGAAGCACTACTTCTATTATTTTCAGCAAACGAGGTTTTTAATGCTGCTTTGTTTTTCTCTTGTTAAAGCTTCACAGTAGTAAATGCTGATGGATGCTCAAAAGAGAGAGGATTACAGGAAGCTAAGTATTTTATACTAATTCCTCCAAATTTGAGGATGGGGAGAAATGCAGAAAAATGTGAGCAAATGTTATAAACATTTTAGGAGAAAGAAAAGAATAACACACAAAGGGGAAGTGTGCTAATATGCTATTCTGGCAACAACGTCACTTTCTTTACTAAATGTGCTTTACATGTTCAAGTGTCTTATTTTGTATGAGAAAAGTAAAAAGGAATAAACAAAAGCAGCTTAAACCTCTGCCTCGCTCTTGAGCATCACTTCCTTAAGGAGTGAGGATCTCCATCTGTCATCACTAAGTTACATATTAAGATCATTGTTACTAATTTCCTTTTCAGTATGTTTTGGTGTGGCACTGTGACTGACCCTGCCCAAATTTTCCATTTGGGTATTTGCTCATGAGTTTTTGCTTTAATTTTGATTCCTTCCTTTTTCCTGTCTTTTTCTGTCCTGTCCTGTCCTTTCTTTACCTTTTCCCCTCCCCTTTCCCTTTCCCTTTGCCCTGCCCTGCCCTGCCTTTCCTTTCCTTTCCTTCATTCTTTTACTGTACTGTATGTAAACTACACAAAACGATGTTTTGATACACATATGTATTTCAATGAAATGATTGTTGCTATGGTTTGCATCTGGATGTCCCCCAAAGCTTCACTCAGGTTTTATTGGAGGCAGCTAAATCTATAGTTTGTGAGGGGTTCATTGTTTAGTGCTAGTATTGGCGGTATAAGTGCTATATCTACCCTAGGGTGGGAAGCCCGCATACAGTATAAGAGAGGAAAAGAGACTTGCTCCCTCTTTTTGTTTTTGTTACTTTTTGCTGCCTTCCACCACCATGAACTATTGCCCCTCTGCCACACCACCCTGCCTTAGAGCCAGCTGATTATAAACTGAAACTTCTATAAACTGTGAACAAAATAAACCTTTCCCCCTTTAACTTTGGGTGTTGGGTATTTCATCCCAGCAGCAAGAGAAAAGTAACTAAGACAATTGTTATAATAAAGAAAAGTAATGTATTTTTCATTTCACATAGTTACAGCACTTTTTTAATGTTTTAAAAATATTTTTGGTAACAACAATTTTTCGGCATGCAATACAGCATGTTTAACATGGTCCTCATTCTGTACATCTTTGGGTTTGTACTAATGTAAATGCAACTTTTGGTATGCTTCTCTAGATTCTCTGCCCCCTCCTTGTCTATAGAACCCAGTTTTATTCTTTTTTTAAATGAGTTTTGCTTTTATTTTAACTTATGATTCAACATAGAAATTCAAACACACAATGTCTGGCTTTTTTGGCTTCTCTTATTTGGCATGATGTCCTCCAAGTGTATTTGTTTATTTTGTCCCAGATAGCAAGATTTCCTTTGTGAGGCTGAGCAATATTCTATTGTGTGAGTGTAGACGAAATTTTTTATC
Organism: Cuniculus paca; assembly: GCA_004365215.1. NCBI lineage: Eukaryota > Metazoa > Chordata > Mammalia > Rodentia > Cuniculidae > Cuniculus > Cuniculus paca. Next base: position 19,466 of record RJWT010000543.1, read on the forward strand.
CAGTCATTCCTCAAGGACATTTTGGGTTATATCTTGGCTATTGTGAACAGTGCCATAATGAACATGAGAGCACAGATTTCACAACAAGGTGTTGATTTTATTTCCCTTAGCCATATGCCCAGGAATGGGATTGCTCTGTGATGTAGTTTCTCATCCTGGGTGAAAACTTCCTCTGTGCGGACCTTCTTTATTCTGTTCGTATCTACAACAGCCTCATGTATGTCTCCCTTCCTCCCAGTTTTCTTTTTTCTCTATGCTTGTTCTCTTTGGTGACTTCTTCCCTTCTCCCCAGACTCATGCATCTATCGGCCCTTTGAACGCCAGACAACAACATGTTTGTGTTTCTTATTTCACGTGAGAAAAGTAAAAGGGATAAACACAGACAACTTTAAGCCTTCTGCCTTCCTTTTGATCATTGCTTCCTTAGCAAGTGGGGATTTCCAGCTATTGCCACTGCATTGCATCCTGGGATCACGACTACGGATTGTCCTTTGGCTTCAGGAAGCCTTGGCACGGCCCTGTGATTAATCCTTTCTGCATTTACCATTGGGTTATTCTGTTAGGAGCTTTTGCTTTAATTTTGATTTTTTAAAAGTTTTTCATTAAAGTAGAATTTACATTGGTCCTAAGGAGTATTTTTATTGCTGTTTTTTGTTTTGGTTTCTGCTCCTTAAAGTTTATACCTGACTGAAGGCCTCATTCATTTCACTTACCACATCCTTGTCCTGGCCCTGAATACTCACTCAGATTAATCTGGTCATATCTTCTCTCACACTGTTGCTCCGGGTTTCTGTGCATATCATTATACTTCATTTATTTGCCAAATCCAGAAACCTGGGGTATCTCAGGCATTCCTCACCTCTTTGCTGTATCCGTATCTTTCCAGTTACATAATCACCTACCATATTTTATTTTCTTTAGTCAAAAACAATGTGTCTACTTAAGACGCTTATCAATTCTTCCTTGAATTGCTTATTGTTTTTGTGCTAATGTGTTACTACTCATCCTTCTTCTCTTAGTCACAAAATTGCAGACAGAGAAATCTTTCTAAAATATAAAGTTAATCATACCCCCGACTATGTAAAATCCACCAATGCCTCCTTACTTGCTTACGATAGAATCTATAATCCTTAGCAAGACTTAAGCCCTTCATTTTCATTTTTTTCCACTGACCAATTAAGACTTTTGCTGAAACACATACAGGACTGTAAATAAACTATTTTCTCATGATTTTAGGCCCCTAATCTTCTTTTTATTCTGCCTGGTAATCTTCTCTTTTAAATCTCAGTTGAAAGGTCACATTCTCCAGGGATTCTTCCAGATTTACAGTCATTCGGGGTTTGTCATTCAGGGCTTTCTTCTTATAGCCACACACTGGTTTCTAGACAGTCTGCTCATCATACTGTCAGTTACTCCAAACAGGGACTGTGTCTTGTAATCTGTGTTTATAATAAAATTCTTTCCAGAAAGTAAGTATTCTCAAATTTTAGACTACATATCATTTTTTCTCATTTTTAGAATAAAAACAGGATTCATTTTGAAAGTGCTTTCTTATATTACTAATCTAGTATTTGTTGGCTCATAATTTGTCTATCTGCCTAGAAATTATTATTCTTGAATAAAGGCATCTCAATGCCACATCTCTCTGTCCCTTCCTAATTGGAAAAGCCATATATTTCAATAATACTAGTAAAAACAGAGATCCTGAAAAAATCATGACTGTTTTCACAGGAATCCAGGAGGCAAAATAGGGTGCAGGAGTTCATCAGACAGGACAACACAAATTCATTTCACTCCTGTTAAGCACAGACCTTTAAGTAGAGGCATTATCAAGGCAAGAGGTTATGGAAAACCAGATTAAATTCCTTTGGCTGCTCTGTGGAGCTGGACAGGAACTTCCCAGACACCTGGACACCTGCTCCATACAAAGTATCTTGAGGGACGAAAAAATCTGCAGGGGTGATGGACTCGGTTTGATATAATTTAACAACAAATACATGAAAACATTAAATCTAACTAGTTTTGCCTGAGCAGAACCCACATGAGAAACAGAGATCTAAAATAAGACTTACTGTATTTCAAAACTCAAGGACTTTCTTAATCATTTTAAGGCATGCTAACAATTTTCTATAGATATGACATTTATGAGGCAATTAATGGAATACTTTGCAAATCAACTGCAAAGAAGGAGGAAAAAAACCTTAGTAACAGCTGAAGTAAAAAATGAAACTACTATAAATATAGATAATAGCTTCCATTAAAAGTGTCTTCCAACATTGGAAGGTTTAATCACAGTTACACTCAAATCATTGGTTACACTCTATTTCACAGTTATCCAGCTTGGGAAAATCTATACACCATTAAACATGATAGGTTCCATGTTTTTTTATGAAATCTGGTCAGCAGTGGAAAATTTTGTTAGCTAATTTTATTAACACATTTTAGTTTCTTTTAATTCTAACAATAATAATTTAAAAAGCAAGTGTTTTTTTGTACATGATAGAATTCAATCTGTGGAAAGAGGTGAATTTTTCTAAAATTACAAGAACTGAGAAAAAAAATTCACATAGGAAAATAAAATGTTTCCAAGTAAAACACTTTTATATCAGGAACAAATTTATAAGAAAGTAACTGGAAAAATATGTGCTTCACCTATAAGGGAAACATTTAAAATATTAAGTATAACGGTGGTATGCATTTCTAACAACCACCCTAAAAATCTTAAAATATTAATCTGAAAGGCATGTACTCTAACAATTCACAAAATAACTACTTTGAGTGGTACATTTTCAATTATTTAGCCTTTGAAGTCATCACTGAAACATTGTAATTTAAGACACAGTTTTTACCTACTATATAAAAGACACTTTCAGAATAAATATTTCCAGTTGATGAGAGAGAGAGTGGTCAGAATGCTCTTTTGTTTGGCTGGAAAAAGATTAAATAAATTATAAAACAAAGAAATATTTCTAGAGTAATTTGGCAGTTATTCTGTTATTGCCTTGGATTCAGAATCATTTCTACGAAGAATTTTACTCTAAGAAGTAGTAAAAAATTTTAAGAAGTACTTGTGCATAAGAATTCTTAAAAGCTTTCTGTGTTAGAAATAAAAGACATATGTCAATAAAATGGAATATTTTGTCAATAAAATGTAATATTTTGATATTTATAATAATTCAACAAATGAAAATATATTATAAATATAAAATGCAAAGTACATACTGGTACACTTTTATATATACCAAAAAAAAGTCTCATCCATTACAATTATTTTCTTAGGTTTTATTATTTTCTTGTATTGTTCTCTATTTCCTTGATTTTTCCATAAGGTGCATTTATTACTATCATAATCAGGAAGAAAACATTGCTAATAAAAGTAACTTGGCTAGAAATGGATCATTAGGGAATAATGTTAATAAAACACTGTCTGTTATCTACTAACTTCCAGTAAATTAGTAGATTCTTTATACCAGTGTTGACAATTTGATTTTCTGTCTTGTCGTTTGTTATTCTAGTAAATGACTACTGCATTCTTTAGGGGAGGTGACATCAGCAATTAATGTTTGTCAAGTTTCAAGTTATTATGAAATTATTTACTTTTCTAGTCAACTCTTCCCTAGTGAAAGTTTGAGTAATAAGAGAGGGAGAAGGAAAAACCATTCCTTGTGCTAAAAGAATTTAACGAGGGTAGTTAAAGTAAACAGAATGATAGGTTGTGGAAAAAAAGTCTCCCATAAAGTATGACCTACTAATTTTCTGATTTGGCATGTGTTCTATAAGATTGATATTTGGAGGTGGTATTTTTACTTTTTTTCAGATTATAACCTTTGATAGGAATTCCATCCTAAAGAAATAACTCAGTTAAAGTAACTTTAATAGAATTCAAAGTTAGTTTTAAGAAAACTCAAAAACAAACAAACAAAACAAACAAACTCTTCCAAATAGGGAATGAAGAAATTTGAAGAATTTTTGTTTGTTTTCAGTCAGAGCAGTTCACAATTCTATATTGTACAGTTAGGAGAAGTGACATACTCTTTGAAATTCTTACTTTATTGCTTATTGCCATAGCGCATTTCATGCACCAACAGGAGATCAATCTTCCCAGGATGCCACATTGAGCACACATTCCCAGTGGAGGTGATGCCCTGCCTGGAAGGCAGACACTTCCCTCCTTGCTATCTATAACACCTATCCTCAAATGATGCCGTCAGGGACAAGGTGGTGTCAGCTGTCTTCATACTTGGCAGGGGAGGGGGAAGACACAGGTGGGGAGGGAGAAGACAGAGGTAGGGAGTGGTGAGGACCTGAGGCTTTGGAAACTCAGCTGGAGGCATCTCCTCACTGTTCTTTTAAACTCTTCCCTTCTGTTATTGTTTTAGAGTTTGCACCAATTATAGCAGAACTTCAAAGGTTGTTGTTAAAGCTATTGGTATTATGTGTGATTATTAATTTGTTTTCATAAAGTAAAAAAAAAAATTAAAAATTTAAGATTCCGGTACTCCACAGTAGCTTTGTGACTACATTTATCAGCACTCTTACTTCAAGTTAGTCCAGGTGCTCATCACATGCAAAGTCCAGTTCCCCTTTAAGACTGGGCATCCTTAGCTTTCCCACTGCCAACTTTCACTTCCAGTTCCTTTCCTCACAGCCTGTTTCTCCTTTCCTTAGAAATTCACAACTCTGGTCTTTTTTCTCTCTGATCCCACAAACTGCCACTGCGTAGGAACTTTCAACCATGCCTTATACCCAGACTAATGGGCAGTTAATTTATGAAAGGCTTCCATTTACATAAAAGAGGACCCAAATATCTAAGTGGTCAACAGAATTAAATTCTGACTGAGTAGAATTCCTTAAATTATTGTATGTGCACACAGTGTTTAGGAATTTGTACCTCTTCTTCCTGCTAACTGGCCTTGGTCTTTGATGGAGGGAAACACGTGAAATTTATGTCTATTCTTCCTGTTCTTCTTTTGCTCACTTTTCTTTTGTGTGAACCCCAAGTCTTATGCCTGCAAGTGGCTTGGAGCAAAATCTCTATCCCAGTTTACATTAATGCACTTCTCAAGTTTGAATACTTCTGGCTAATTCTTTACGTAGCAGGAATAAATTCAGAAGCAACTTCAACCTCCAACACAAGGTCAGCCCTAGAACTTGTCATTGCTTTATTTGTATGATTGGAATTTATCTTTTATGTGTTCCTCTGTCCCGCTTCTTTATAACTTGCTCTATAGAGAATCTCCACTTCATAGCCCCAAAAAGGAAAACAGATCATCCAGAGTATTCATCCAGTGCAATAGCTTCTATAGCTACAATTCAGTAACTTTGATAGCATCCTCTTAGTTTAGTCAGATGAGAACAAGCACGCATAGACTTCTGCTTATGTATTCGATGTATACATTCACTGTATGCATATGCACAATTGAAATAGCTATTCGGCATTATTGTGAGAGAAAGTGCAATCTGCGGTTGTTAGCGGGATATATTTGCAGAAAACATTTACTTCTAGCCAGTTGCTTACTTTTTGCTAATCTCCTTTCCAGCCACCCTCCACATCCCACTGTCTCTCTTATTACTATTCCATAATCTAAGAATTATTGTGTTGAAGTAGCACTGTGGCATGATCACTCAACTGAGAAATTGAAACTTATTGGTTTTAATTATTTTAGCCATAACTAAATTTCCTTCTATTAACCTTGTAAAATAGGCCCAGTGCTGAGCATCTAAAACATGTTACACTGCTTAGTCTTCACAATAACAGTATTGTAGCAGGAAAAATTCCTATTTTGTACTTGAGGATGCCAAGGCCAAGTATGTTTGTCACCTGTTGAGCTACATAATTCAAAATAGAGTCCACAGAAACATGAGGCTAAAAGGCAAACTTTATTGGAGAACCTCCCAAGCTGAAGTCAGAACAGAATACATTTCTCCTTGGAGCCTCTTAGCATCCTACAGTGTGACAGATTGGGTCAGACCTTTCTGGGAACATAGCGATTTGAATGTCCCTAATTGATCTCATTCCTTATAAAATATAGGAAAGAGAAACCTATAAAGACAGCAGGTTATTTGTATACCAGCTGTTTTCTGTGACTTGCTTGTGAACCTAGAAACTCTTTCCCTGGAGGTGAGGAGGCACTTCAGCATTATTTTTAATGAAGTGATAGCTTCCATAGCCAGCTTATATACTTTCCAGGGAACTGGGATGAAGCATTCTGTCTTTTTTGAAAATTCTGCTCCAAATATTATAGTCACATGGTCTGTGCATGTATGCACCTGTGTGTATATGTGTATGCACGTATGTGACAGAGAAAGTGTGGATATAGAGAAAACACAGCACAATTTAAATCCACAGCTACTTCAACTCCACAGCTGATACGTTATTCATTGCCTACAATACTTGCCCACCTGTGGTTTCCATGTGCGACTCTCCAAACTCACACTCGTTGCTGTCCCCCAGGACAGCTACACTTGCATTCTGTTCAACCTTTTTCGTAAATCCCTGGAATGATTTATTTTAAGTAAAATTATCCCTTTGAGCTTGGAGATGTCTTTTACCTTTGCTTATTTACCCAGTGTTCTATTCATCACTGAATTCCCTTGAAAATTTCCTCCAGCCTCTCTCATTTAGCTGTTTAAAAATGGAAGGTGATAGGAATCATGGACTCTGTTTGCTTCGAGACCTTGCTCCTTAATTTCCCAGAAATATGAATGTATGTTTTCATTTTTCTCTTTACCTCTCTATGACACTTTCTGAGTTCCCTTCTCTCCTGGATTTAACTGATAACCCCTGTACATTTCATAGTACTTGAACATTTGTCTGTCAGAGAACTTACAGTAAAGATTCTATTAAAAATGTGCCTTCTTCTTTTGGATATGGGAGTATTTAGGTCATGTAGCAAGTGAAAAATGCATAACCCACAATGAACAGGATATTTGTCATATATATCTATATATATATATTTGTATCTGTTATAGAATACTGATTAAAAATAAAGTACTTACGTATCCGTAAGAAAAAGAAGGCAACCCAGTAAGAAACAGGAGCATGATTCAGTAAACAATATAGAAAGTTGAACTGTTTCTAAACAGCACTAATAGCTAAAAAATATGTTAAAATCATAGTAAAAATGGTAATAACAATCTATAAAAATGGCTGAATTTAAAGAAAATTGAGGTCTTGGCAAGGATCTAAGGCTGCATGGAGTCTCAATCACTGCTGAGAGGAATATAATTGGCTCAACCACTCTAATATGACAGGTGTTTTCTACGATGCTTGAAAACAGATACTAGCTGATTGACCAATTCTAATTTTAGTTATTGACTCAGTGGAAATACAAATCATACACATCCATATTTATATAAAATAATTTTGACATACTAGTGTATATTTTAGTCCAAACTTTAAATAACTCATGTGTTCACCAATATTAGAATGATAAATAAATGATGGCATACCTAGTCAATGGAGTACCATTCAGCATGAAAAATAAATTACATATGGCTGTACCACTGATGATTCTTATAAACAAAGTCAAAAGCAGCAAAGCAGATACACTATTCTAAAATATTCTATTAAAAGTATATAAAATTCAAATAGAAAAAACGTCTCATTTCGTTTATGTCATGGTAAAAAATAAGACATACTAAACACAAAACTCTTAAGCTTAGCAATGCATAATTAGGTGAAAATAGTGGAAAAGGAAATCACAAAAGTGACTGTCTTAACAGAGAGATCATCTTCAGAAAAGTATAGGATCTGTAATTGGGGAGAAGGTACAGAAGGGCACATGAGAGGAGGGGGCCATCTGAAAGTGCCCACTGGGCACTGTCCCCTGTGTGTGAGGTTACAGTAGTGCTTGTAATAATTTTTTTGTAATAATTCATTCAGGTGTACTATTTGGTTTCATTCCTTTTCTGTGTGTACATTGTATTTCACATTTTAAAAGAATTATAAAATGATAGAACCACATGTGGTGAGGTACTAGAATTGCACCCTAAAAGGAGAGGGATAAGATGGGACTGTGATTTCAGGGCTGGTCATTTACTTATATTTGCGTAGAAGGAAACAGCAACGCATTAGACCAGATACTGTTTCAGATTTTCCTGTGAGATCAGTGTGGAAAGTTAATCAAGGCTGACATGAAACTACCAAGCTCTCAGTCTTCAACAAGCTGTAGCTAACACAAAATAGCTACGAAAATGCACTGAACGCTAGGCATATAGTCTGTCAATGCCAGAGAACGGAGAAAACCCAGACTTTCCTGAGATTTTTTTTTTCCTTCAGATAATCCTGAGAATCTGCAGTGTTGCTAGTCACATTGAACCACAAACCCCTTCCTCTTGCCATACATCTCTGTCCATGTGGGGGGAATAGCATCCCCAGTGAGCTCCTTCAGCTGGGCTCCAGAGGCTGCCCTGGTGCTGGCCACTTACTGCCCCTGCAGGATCCCAGTACTGTTGGAGTGTGACAGGCCTTACGTTATGGCGTTTAGTTACTGCTAACTTCAGTGTATACTCAAAGACACCTCTGCCTCAAGTGTGGTCTCTGGAACTCTTGATTCGTCAAAGTGGGAAGAGAAGGGATATTCTCTAACACAAGTGCCAGAAAGCAGCAAGTTAGTCAAAGTCATGAGAAGCCAAGTGCCGTGAGGCACAAATGGTTACTTCTCCAGGTAGAGTCCTTGGGCCTGGGGGAATTTCAGATCAGCCACAGCCTGCTGGGACCCCATCATCCTTCACCTCTAAACATCAGGTGCGGCTTTCAAAATGTCAGCCTAGAACATTCACTTCAGTATGCTGAGGGTGATGTAAAGAATTGTTCGGTTTCCGTTTGGATCTTCCTTCCCTCCATGTGTATCTCTGCCTCTCCAACACCTGCACTGCTGCTCAGCTCCCCTTCCCTCCACCTGGAGGAAGGCACATGGTGGGGACTGTGTTTAGCAATGTAAAATAAAGTGATGCAGAGAATTCCACAGGCTTCTTTTTATGGAAGTTACAATATCTTGATTTTTGGTCTTATTTTGGTTTATTTAAGAACCTCAGACATGTCTCACAGAAAAAGAAGTTGGAATAGAGTCCAAATTTATTTTCTCTCAGGAGTCCTTTACTCTCCTGTTAACTAATCACTGATGGGTGAAGTAATCAGTAGGCAAGAAAGACTTTCCCATCATCCAAGACTTTCCAACAAAAGCAGCTAATCTCCTTTCTCTTCCCTAGGGAAAATAACCTGTTTAGTAACATATATCATGGTAATATATTTAAATACCTGATTGAATATTAAGAAACACTGGATCCTATTTAGTTCACAGTACTTGATATTCAATAAGCAAATAAATGTAGATATGATAAGAGGAAATGTAGGGTTAAAATAAAGAAATAGCCAGAACAAATGGGAAAATAAAAGAGTAGGAAGAAAGGAGAAAGACTTACTAGGGTTTTACTAGTATTGGTAACTGGAGAATATGATTACCTCATATCTGCCCTTGAAACACTATTGACTATTGACTTCTTAAAGAATTTCAGCTGTTTAGTTTCTCTCAGCTTGAAATATCCGAGATTTCATAGGAATGAGTTACCCATACCGCTAAGCAGGAAAGAAAATTAAATTAGGTAGTGACACAGATAAGACCAATGTTAATGTAAAGCTGGATAGATTAAACCGCAGACTTCCTGGGTGCTTTTCAATTGTACAATAACTTCCAAGTGATAGAGTACAGAGTAGGAGAAAACTGTGAGTTCAGCAAACGTGGATAGTATGTCTCTCATTCAAGCAGGATTTCTTGGTTCTTTTTCATCATTCTTCTCACCCCTTGAGGATATCCTGGAACAGAGGGCACACAACTTTTTGGAAAGTACCATACAGTAAATATTTTAAGCTTTGTAGACTATATAGTTTGGATTGCAACTGCTGAACTTTTCTATTGTCACCTCAAAGCAGCTATAACCATGTGTTAACAATGAATGAGGTTGCATTGCCGTAAAACTGTATTTGCTAAAACATGGCAGGCAAAGACAGTGCAGACCGTACTTTGGTGACCCTTATTCTAGTAAATAAATGCATAAGCATAAAGAAGTAATCCTTGAGTTTAAAGCTGTCATTTACAAAGTTTAAAACCTTTGACAAATCATTTAACCTCGCTAAGTAGCAGGTTTTTTTTTTTCATCTGTAAATTTGGGATGATAATGCCTTCCTTACAATAGCTTGAGAATTAAATCAGATCATTTATAAAAATTGTCCAAGAGGTCCCTGATATGTGTTATGTTTTCAGTAAAGTATAGTTATCATTAATCTGTTACAATCCAGTCATTCATTCATTTAGTATGCATCAGTTGGATGTCAGGCATGTGTAGGATAGGGATGTAACAATATACAATGTTTGTGCCTGATCTAATGACCCACATAGTATAAAAGGGAAAATGAGTATGTATAAGCATTTATGGGGTAGAGAATCTAAGAAAGATATTGTAATTTTAAAATATTCATTTTAGTTTGAAAGTCTGTTGGCTTTGAATAGTTCTTCTTTTATATTCAGGTAGTTGGTAACTTGTTTATATATTGAATTTGAAATAGGTTTTAAAATACAAGTAAAACACATTCATAAAGAAGAGGGGGGGCATTAATTATAAACATTAGCCAGAAATAACATATACAGTAAATAAATTAGGCAGGAAAAATAATGTCAAAGTTTAAAAAGCAAATTTTGTGTTTGTTGAATACCTGTCTGGATACATAATCATTTTCAATTACCAAGTATAGATTTGAAGAAGGGAGTGTCACTTATCTATCAGGTCCCTGAACTCACCAGCTGAGAGGGGTCTGCTTAGTTTGTGTCTAGAATGTCCTCATGACTTGACTCCTAGTGTATGGATATTGGGTAGTGGTGGAAAATTTGGGAGGTAGGATCTATCAGGATATCTTTGGGTCATTGCGAGTACATACTCAGAGGGGATTGTAAGATCCTCATTCCTTCCTCCTCTTCTCTCTTTTGCTACCTAGCTATGAGGTCAGTTTTGTTGTATAGCATCTTTCTGCTGAGATGTACGATCACAGTCCCAAAGCAAGGAGGTCAACTGATCATAAACTAAACCTCTAAACTGTGAGCCAAAGCAAATCCTTTCTCTTTATAAATTGATTATCTTAGGTATTTGTTTCAATAAAAGAAAGCTGATTAACACAGGATCATTTATATACTTGTCTCTAAAAATATGTATCTAGCAATTAAAAGTAGATACATGTTAATATAATGGGAGGTGCATAAAATTGAAAATAAAATAATGTCCCTGCCCTGCTTTGTCATGGATGACTGATTCAGGTAGGAGGAAATGCCTTGATATCCAAGTCTTAGAATTTCAACCTAAATTCCCTCTCATAAGAAATCAGTTCTAGGATAAACTGTATACTCAGGATTTTCTGGTTAGTTTGCATTCTTTTGTCAACATGCCAGTGTCAAGAGGTAGCACCTGCAAATCCCAGTACCAAAAAAAAAAAAAAAAAAAAAAGGAACACCTGTAGCTCTGAGAACACTTAGTAGAGTCACTTCTTATGTGTATTCATTTGTGGCAACAGAGAGCACCTTTGAAACGATTGTGATGGTAGGGGTGGTGGACAACTCTGTGAAGGGGATCAGAGTTGGTGAGAAAGACAAGGCAACTGCCACAAATAAGAAGAAAAAACTTTTCTTAAATAATGAAATACTTGCTGGGTGTGGTTGCACATGCCTATAATCCTAGCACTTGGGAGACTGAGTCAGGATTGTTGCAAGTTCGAGGCCAACCTAGGAAATATAGTGAGTTCAAAACCAGTTGAACTACATAGAAAGAACTTGTCTCAGACAAAAAAAAAATACTTGTGGGGAATTCTAATATAGTAGGTTGTGTGTACAGGGGGATTGCTATTTTACCTTAGTATAAGGTCCCAGAATCTATAGAAGATGAGGGGTAAGTATAGTGAGTAAGAGGAGTAAAAGTTGATTGCCTAACCAGTTTTTTTCTTTTTTGCTTTCTGTTCCTATTTCTAAAATATTTGGTACAGACTTGCTGTGGTTTGTGTCTACATGTCCCCTCAAAGCCTTATGGGGTCATAAGGTTTTTTGGAGGTGGCTGAATCTAGAATGTGTGATTGATTCATAGAGCAATGCTTGGATTAAGGATGAATGATAGCTGGGTCAATCCGTTGAATGGATTATCACTGCCCTAACGCTGGTAGCAATGCCCTAATGCTGCATACACTATAAGAGATGGAAATGGTAGTCTTGCTTTTTCTTGTAGCTTTTGGTGTCTTTCACTGCCACAAACTGTTGCCACTCTTCTCTGTGCCACCCTACCTTCTATCCACCCGATATGGACTGAAAGCTCTACAAACTGTGAACTAAATAAACCTCTACCTATTTAACCTTGAGTGTTGGGTATTTTATCTTGGGAATGAAAGAAAAATAACTAAGAAAGAATTTGGTACCAGAGAAGTGGGGTCATTGCTGTGATTATACCTGACCATGTGGTTCAGAAGCCTTTGGGAGAGGCTTGTGAAAAGAGTTTGAAATGATTCAGAGATACCAGCTGAAATGAAGGATTCTGGTCAGGAGCTTAGAAGACTAGAAGACTGATGGAAGTGATGCCTTTAAAGACCAGGCTCTGGAGGTTTCTGCTAGGAAGAAAGACCACACTGGCTTTAGGAATTCATATGATGTGTCTTATGGCCTGGCAGAAAATATGTCTGCATTTTGCACATGTCCAGAGACTTTGAACCTAAGATTAAGGGTGGCACACTAATTAATCTGTTTGAAGAAATATCAAAGTAGTCTAATGTTGAGGCAGTGGCATGGTTATTGTTGGGGGTTTTTCGCCAGATTTATGTTGAGAATCTAGAGCAAAGGGTCCAGTAGGATGATTTAAAATTTGTGATTTTGGCCAAAAAGGAAGCTCCAGTAAAGATGTGCACTGTAAAGATAGAGAAAAGGAGATCCTGATTGCTGAAAAGGAACAGGAAAATAGAAAAGATGGCCTGAAGTCATAACAAGAAACAGCAGGACTCCACCTTTTGTGGCCTCAAAATTGCAAAAGCGAAAGACTTTGAGAAGAAAGCTTTGAGAAAAATACTGCACAGCACCATGTTTCAGCATGGCAGTCGCCTAGAGAATTTATTCCTCAGAATTAGATTCAGAGTGCTCAGTAATCCAGGCACTCGACCCCTACTGCCAAAAGAGAGGGAAGGCTGGCTACTGCTCCAGCTGGCAGCAGACCCCAGCATCATCCACATGATGCTGGCTTTATGCACATGCAGAATGCAAGAGTTGTGGGATCAGAAGAACGATTTCAGAAGGCCAGGGTGGCCAGGCAGTATGCCCCTGAGAGGACAGTATGTGAAACTGTGACTGTGAAGACAAAAGTGCAGTGGAGACCCCAGAAGTTTAGAGAAACCAGGAATATAGATCGTCTGAGAAAAACTACAAGGAAGGAGCAGAGTTGGTTCCAGAGAGAAGCCATGGGGGCTGCAAACACCAGCAGTGCCATAGGGGTGGAGCCACCCAAGCCCTTTAGAGTTCACATCTTGCCACAGATTGCCTCAGATGCTGCACATAGAGCTATAAAACTTAATGTTTCCCCTGCTGCATTTTGGACTTGTTTTGGTACCATTCCTTTATATCCCTGTTTGTAACTTTGGAATGGAAATGTCTATCTTGTCCCATTGAATGTTGGAAGTGTTTAATATTCTTTTCATTTGTACAGGTACCTACAGCTAAGACTTTGCCTTAAATCTCAGGGGAGATTTTGCACTTGGACTTTTCAGCAATGCTGAAACTTTTGTGACTTTGGCAACTCTTGGAAATGGACTAAGTGTTCTTTCCATAAAGGGATGTGCCTGAGTCATTGTGGGGCCAGGGGCAGAATGCTACAGTTTGTGTCTAGATGTCTCCTCAAATCCTCATGGGACCATAGGGTTTTATGGAGATGGTTGAATCTAGAGTGTATGATTGAATCATAGTGTAGTGCTGGGATTAAGGGTGGATGATTGTTTGATCAATCCACTAAATGGATTGGCGCTGTCCTAATCCCAGTAAACTGGATACAATGTAAGGGACAGAAAGGCTTAACTCACTCTTTATTGTTGCTTTTGGTGTCTTCCAACACCACAAACTGTTACCCCTCTGCCATGTGCCACTCTGTCTTGGAGCTAGCCGATTATGAACTGAAAGCTCTAAAAAAATGTGAGCTAAATAAACCTTTCCCCCTTGAGCCTTGGTTGTCAGGTATTTTATTTCAGCAATGAAAGAAAAGTAACTAAGACAAGAATCATTATTAATTAAACGAAAATAATTTTTTTTTATCTTAGGCAGCCATACAGTAGAAAGAAAAAAGGCATTGTAGTATAAGGTGCATGCACACATGTGTGTGTTTGAGTATGTATATGTATCTGTGCATATGAATAAATCTTGACAGCCTTGTTTATTGTCACAAAAGGTACCTAAATATTGCCAAAAGTTAGAGGTAACAAATAGTTGTAGACAAATAGCACAAAATTAGTTATCTTTGCAGCCTCCTTTGTAAGCAAAAACCCATTACTAATAATGTTAGCTATGTACCAGAGCAGATAGACAATGATAAAATGGGTATATTAATAATCAATAGGTTACCCAGGAATTATAAATCTAAAACTGGCCTTCTTTATTTTGCTTTATTAAATAAATTGTATTGCATGGCACTGAAGGTTAGGATCTATTAGGAAGAAATAATTGCAAAATATATACACACATTTAATGTATTAATATACTGCATTTTCTCTTTCTTAACATCATCAATTAGGAAATAAACCTTATTTCAAAACTTATCAGGGACATAGAGGCATTAAAGTGATATGAAAACTAAAAAACAATCCCTCTGGGAGAAGAGACCTTTGAATTAATGGGTTGCGTTTTGTCACTTTACTTCATACTTTTTCAGCATCTCTTTCTTCTCATGTCCCCAGTGACTACAATTCAGAGTACTGTAGCTCCTACTTATCACTGTGATGCTAGCTTCTACCTTACTGCTGGTATATGCTTGAGGTTTTAGTCATATTTGTTGAGAAATGTTATTTCACTTTCTAGGAACTGGTGCTTTCATCAGTAAGATGAGAACATTTCACCAAAAAATAAAATTCTGTATTATTTTTCTTTTAATGTATTCCCATTTAAAATTTTACAGCAGAGGAAATTCTAGTTTTTAATCATTGTTTGTTTAAAACAATAGTATACAGAATATCCATTTGGGAAAGATTTCCTGCATGATGTCCATTTTATGTGATAAGTTTAGTGATATAAAATGAACTATTTAACCAATTAAAAATGGGCTAACAGTCTATAAACTACTTGAGGGAAGGGACTATGCTATCTTAACTTTTTAATTCTAGTTCCAATTCAGAATACAGAAAATGGGACACAATTCTTACTGCATTAATAAGAGAGGTTAAGTGAATAATATGGTAAGATAATAAGAAGAAATAAATAATGTAATGGAAAGTTTTGCTGGCAGAAGCCTTAGGATTTGAAAGGAAAACAGTGTTTGGATTGGATGCAGGTGTATCAATGGTGAATTTTAATTTTATTAATGATTTACAGAGTTTCACATGAAGATATTTCTGAATTTAAAGATACTTTTCAAAATGTTACAATGATAATTTTTATAATGTAAATGTAAAAAATGGAGAGCATACAGTGCTTCACTGGAGCCCGTCATTTCCTACTGTTGTAAAACTCTTCATGAGACTGAGAACCAGTCTCCATGACCTGTGTATTTATCCAAAAAAAAGGAGCATGAAGCACACTCAAGATACATAATGTTTTCCAGTCAGACTACCACTTAATGGAAGCTCAATATATATATATTATTTGATTATATATATATATTTGATAGACGACTTTTAAGGATTGCTTTTTTTATCAGAAAGAGGAGAGTTGCTGCTTTGAAAGTGCTTTAAGTAGATTGGATAAAGATATTTTGTTTTTCTAAAAAAGGCAAAAAAAAAAAACCCCTTTATTTTCATTTTTCTTCCTGTTTCTCAAAGAATCTTAGAACCAACACATTTTTTTTCTCTCAGCTTCACACAAATATAACTTCTGTGACTCTTTGGGTATGAAAACCCTAAGCTATTTAACAGTTATAACATAACCAAAGACATTTCAGGATCAGATTACTACGTGGTACTTTGCTATTTTCTTTGAATTCAGAACATTATCAAATATTAAACATATAACATGTATGTTCTCAATACAAAAATTAAAATATAAAGGGTAGAAATCTGTATCTTTTTATTAGATCTGTGTAAGTTCTCATCCCAAGAAACAATTTCTAAAGAGAAATGATCAAAGTACATTGTTAAATATTAAATTGTTTGGGTTCTATCAGTATTGTTGCTTCAAACCAAAGACTTCCACTAATATCTTGACCTATGTACTTCTCAAAGACCTTTTTTCTTAATATTATCACATCCTGAAGGAGGATTTTGACGTACACAGGGTGCTCAAATACTGCCTTGAATGTTTAAATTTTAAAAAAATTATAGTAAAAGACACAGTGCCACTAATAACCCTCAAAATACTCCTTCATTCTTCAAACACACTTAATCCTTTGTTCTTGGCAATGTATCTTTTAATGTAGTAAGATTAAAAAATTAAACATTCACTATATCTTTTGAACACTTCTGTATGAATTCAGGGAGTACATAGTTCATCACGAGCTACATGAGCCGTTGTGTTCTTTACCTCTGAACTGAAGACTGAAGGGATTAATATGCTGGCTCATATTAATTTATGGATTTATGACACATCTATGTACTTTGGTGCCTAACTAGAAGTAAGATTGGAATTCCAAATCATTAATTTATTTATCTAGGTTTTGTGTGTTGGTATGTACAAACACAATGACAATTACTAGATGACTTTCACCCATGAATCTAGCTAAATGTCTATCAGCTTTTCTTGTTGTCATGGTAGCTTACTATCAACAAATATGTCTTCCTCTTGTGCCACATCACTCTCTTGGGTTGTACAATTGCAATGCACTTTTATTATACTTACTGTATTAAGTAACAGTTAGTCTTTATTTTTACATTGTAAATTCTTGGGAGCTACAAACTACATCTGATTATCTCTTCAGTGTCTAATACAGATCACTATATAGGGTAAATTTCCTAGAAACTAACTTTGACCCATTCATCTGTCTGATAGACCATAATTAACGTGATCTGGCATTCCTGAGATGCCCAGAGTGTGGATACAAACTTAACATTTCTGTAGATACAAATTTAGGGATATGAGTGCCCGCTCTGGAAAGACAATGTGACATCGTATTTAGGGGAGAAAGAATCAGAAATAGATCACAGAAAGTGTTATCACCTGCATTTAAGGATTATGACTAGGGAAAATCACATTGCCTTTTATATTCCTCAGTTGTCATGATACAAACATCTGTAAATTTATTCTGTTGCTACTTGGGGATTATTAAATCTCTGGTAAGCAGTTTAGAAGAGCTGGGGTATGGATTTTGTTGAGTCTGCAGCAT
This sequence comes from Cuniculus paca, assembly GCA_004365215.1. NCBI lineage: Eukaryota > Metazoa > Chordata > Mammalia > Rodentia > Cuniculidae > Cuniculus > Cuniculus paca. The sequence continues at coordinate 36,998 of RJWT010000543.1, forward strand.
GAAGAAGGGAAGGAGATAGATGGAAAGAGGCCAGTAGGTTGAGAGATGGAATAAGACTTGGAAGAGATTGAATTATAGTATTTGAGCTAGGTAGAAATGATGTTCAACCAGAGTGCAGTTTATATTGCACTGAATAAGTTAATAGGCTTGAAGACAAAGATCTATATTGATACATTTAAGTTCTGAATTCCCAGTGCAGTATCAGTGAAGAAGGCTAATAGAATGCCAGCTAAGATTAGGAAAAATATTAATAATATGTAATAGTTTTCCATAGTGTCTCATAAAACCTAAGACTCTGAGTTGGAAAGTTTCTTAGAGGTTATGCAGTCTGTTTCTTCCAGTAATGTCTCCCTAAACTTTTTACATTGAAGGCATATTTTTGAATGTTAGAATTTGGAATAGCATATTTAGAAGGATTCAGATACTAAAAATAAAAACAGCTAATAATTTAGCAGTTATTAAAAATCAGCATCTATCATGACAGACTTGCCAAGCATGAACTTGCTCTTTACAAAGAAAAAAAAAGTATAACAACCCACACTGTGTAGCTAGCAGGTTCCTCAGACCCCACTCACCTCTTTATGAAGACAATGGTAGGATGGTGACATGAGTCACCTTGCTGAACCTATCTGCACATTTTCTCTTTCCCCGGTAAAACCTATTTCTTGTGTAATACCAAATTTGTTCCATGGTCTGATGCAAAACATAGCTGCTTCAAAGGGACCCACCTTTCATGACACCCCTATGTGCCTTGTAGGTCTAGTACCTACCATTTGAGGTCTTTTTCCTAAGCTTTACAAGCATACTTTGGGTCTATTCAGTCCACAGAGGTCATGGGATTGCTTTCAACAACAGATGAAAACTGATGTGGAAGTCTGTCTACTTTTTATGGTTTGTGTCTTGATGTCCCCCCAAAGCCTTATGAGGTCATAGGACTTTTTCAGAGGTGGCTGAATCAAGAGTGTGATGCTGAAATTAAGGGAGTGTGGTTAGTAAATCAGTCTACTGATTGGTTTTGCATAGTTCTTGCTGGGATTAAGGGTGTGAGTGCTACACCTGCCCTGTAGCAGGTAGCCTGCACATAATATAAGGGACAGAAAGAGTCTTGTCTCCTCTCCCTTGTTGCTTTTCCTGCCTTATGAGCATCTTGAACTGTTCTCTGTCAAGCTACCCTGCCTTTGAGCCTGCCAATTATGGACGGAAACCTCTACAAACTGTGAGCTAAATAAGCTGTTTCCCCTTTAACTTTGGGTGTTGAGTATTTTGTCCCAGCAATGAGAAAAATAACTAAGACACTTCTCTTCCCATTTCTCATGGACACATGTTACCTTGTGTTCTATTCTCTGCCATAGTGGTGCACTTGCTGGTGTGCAGGCTTTAACACCAGAGTGGATTCAGTCTGACAGTCAGGCTCAGTTGTTACAACACCAAGTGTCCCCGCAGTGTCTTTTATGCAGAGCACCTGCTGATATTAGTCAGAAGCTGTCATGGCTCATCATAAGATCCCTGGTTGTAGAAGGCTGTGTCACCTCTTCCCTCTTTATTCAGGTTAGGGAGTGCTTCCCTTCCATTCTGTAACTTTTACTCTTGGAGGTCTGTTCTTGTATTCTTATTCTCTTCTCTAGAAGCACCTATTTTGAAATACAGAAACTTTAGGAAGTTTTGGTCAATTGTAAAAATTATTTTCTGTTTTGATTCTTCCCAAACAATCGACACCTTTATCTTCTAAATTATAAAAGGAGACCAGTGAAGCAAAAAAAAAAAAAAAAACTGCTTCAAAAATGTACTTCTAGAACCTGCGAAAAACTGCATCCCAATTAAACTCTGTGTTTATAGGCTTCTCAATCATTAATTAATCTATCAACCTAAAGACAACTATCAACTATTACCAATTATTACCATTCTTCTCAAGATGAAAATATACTCTGTGGTTTTTGGCAAATCTCTGCTATAGTGCATTTAGTTATAAAATTGGTATAAAACTAGTAATAATGTGTATCAAATTATTGTGAATGTTAAATGCATTAATATGTGTAACATGCTTAGAAAAGTGTTCAAAATACAGTGCTTTCATAGTAACTATTAATATTATTTATTGTCATTATTATTGTTGTTACCATCATTGGCATTATTAGGTCATTATTCTTTCATCACAATCATTTGAGACTAAACACAGTTGGATTTCCAAGTTTAAATATTGCACAGTTTCTGTAAGAAAACAAAATATAATCAATAAGCAGATAATAGGAAATATGGCAGTGGATCTTTCTCATGGGAAGAGGATCAAGAGATTGAAGGAAGGGAGAGGGAAGGGACAGAAAGGGGATGAAAACAGTATTTGAGATGTGAGAATTGAGGCATGTTATGTACATGTACCAAATCCACACGAGGGCTGCAAATATGCAATGCAAGTATGCACTGATAAAAAAATAAAAAACGACAAGTAGAAAAAGAAATTCCTAGTATTAGGTTTTATTTAAAAGGCAATGTACAGATATACAGGTAACATGTAATATCACTAGAGGAGTATAAGGCAAAATCCCATAATCAAGTCCTTTAAGATTTCTACCAAGATCTATATGAATAAGTTGAAATAGATATTCTATAGGTACCTTCTCTTCTCATATTTCAGATCAGTATTTGGCAACTTTTGAATTAAATATCTTTTGATTTTCAAACTTTTTTCTAAAATTTGAGTACTGCAGATAAAGGATGGCAAATCTATGTTATTATTATTGCTGTTCTTTCTATTCTTTCAAAAATGACTATTACAATCTACTCTCTTGATTATTTTCTTTATGGTTGTCAGTTTGCCATTATCTTGCTTATTCTGAGGTTCCCAGAGTGAAACATGTCATTTTCTGGGTGACTTGCTGGTCTCAGTAGAATTGACCTATTGTCCTCTTAACTTTCGATATTAAGGCTTCTGTCACCAGCTTATAACACTATGATTTTTCAGTCAGTAAAACTTTATTTCTACATAGGTGCTATTGTATAATGTCATGTTTTTTGTGTGTGGAAATTGGTTTTTGGAAAGTTAAGTTTCTCCTTACAAAATTGTTTTTCCTCATGAAATTTAATTTTTAGGCTTGGCATATTTTCCCAGTCTGAAGTAATTTTGGATCCTGACTCTATTATCTCAGTATCTGCTATTGCCATGCATCAGATGTAACTCGATCAGCATGTCTTAATCTAATTTGGTGAGAAAAATATTGAAAAGGACAGTGCCAAGGGCAAAATTAACATTGCCCATTAGTGCACATTAGTCAACCAACATTATTCACAATAGTCATTCAACTTGTTAAAATACGTCAAGCTGCATGACAATTCATGTTTCTTATCTCTAAGAATATGGAAAATATCTTTGTCTGAAGTCTTGTTAAAATCCACGTTTGATATATCTATGGAAATCCCATGACATGCTTTGCAGCAGTCCTAATGAAGAGGAATTAACACCTGACCTAATTCATGCTTCATACACTCATATTTTCTCTTAATGTTTGCTTCCTCTCAGAGTCATCATGGACATGGATATGACAATGTGTTCCTCAGATTATCAGCTATGCATTTTTCAGTCTAGATATGCCAACATATTCCTTCTTTCCCAGTGTGAAAATTGGAACCTCTGGTCATCTCAACTTTCAGAGCTCCACTTTTATCCTCTGCAGGTTCTCAAATGTTACTGCAAACAAGAAGCGCTATACTCTTGCTATGCTGAGTTATGTTAAATATGATCACATAATTTGACACCCAAACAAAGGTAACTTTCAAAGGAAGAGGAGGTTTGTTAATAATTGTACCAGAGAGACAAACCAGTATGTACAATCACCTTGAAGAGAACCTGGCTAAGTCTTCACTTCAGTCAGAGGGAGAGGTGCCTGTAAGAATCTCCTCACTCACCTTGACCTCAGGTGACATCTTTAACTGACAGCTTGAACTGACAGCTGTCCTTTCCCACAGAAGAGAATGAAAAGTAAACCAGCATCCTACTTACCAACCCCATAAATTCATTAATCATTCCCTCTGTGATGATCAAAAGATACTTGTCTTTCTGACTCTTCTTGCACTGAAGGGCAATTGTAAGAAGAAACAGCAGGGGAATAGTATTTTCCCAGCTATTCATTTTTTCAAGTTTTATTTTGTCATGTTTTAATTATCCTAACTCTATTTTACACACATTGTCCTCTTTATTATTTGTTCTTCTGTCATTTGTGCAAATCTTCAGGACATCTGAGGTCACTGGAGATTCTTACTGATCTCTTTAGATACAGCATCCTATCCTTTTCTTTGTTTTCTGAGTTCTTTTACACAAGAACAATGGAAATTTCTCTTGGAATGGTCTAAGAAACCTCTGGAGCTTTCTTCCACACCAGAATTTCAGCTGTTGTTTCAACCTTCCTTTTATCGAGACTTTTTGAATTGTCCCCTCCTGGCTTCTACAGATCTGAGAAGGCTTAACATTCTCCTTACTGGCCCTCACAAGTCTTGAGATGTTACAGATGTTTTCCCTGTGGTTTTGCCACTTTTTCATTCCCTGTTGACTTGATGGCTAGAATTTGAAAAGCAGAAGTTTTTCTCATTTCTTATTCTATTTTCTCTAGCATACTTTATACATTTCCATTAAGAGATCCCTTTGCAGTCATGTTTTCCTTTAAGCCTTCCAATCCCTAGAGAAAGTAAAAATAAAAACCCTAAAGAACTTGTAACAAAATGTAAATGGGGAGCAATTTGTGAAGTCTGAAGTTATTTACTATGGAATAAGAACTGAGTGAAGTAGAAATGTGGGCATGGCATTTTAACAGTTAACGATAGGGGTTTTTCCAGGAATCTTTCAACACATGCTTTGAGCTCAGCACCCTGGAATCGTTCAACATGAGACAGGACGAAAATCAGGCCACTGTGAACACACGGGAACTTCCTCTCATTAAAATAGCATATATTGATTTGAGACAAGTTGCTTAAGGAGGTATTCTCTTTTATTTGTGTGAAGGAGTTTTAAGTTTGCGCTCTCAGAAGGAACAGTGTAGTGGTACACTTTCAGCACCTCTATCTTTCTACGTCATTTTTTTTTCTGAAAAGAAGGAGGGATAACTAATTAACTGAGGAGGGCAGATACAAAGTGCACCGCCCACTCTCAGCAGGCCAGAGATACTACACAAAGACTGGCACTTGGGCTGTATCTATTCTCAAACTTCACAGGTGCTTGATTTCTTCTTCTGGAGTAATTGAAAAAAAGTAGGGCCTTCTCAGGTTGATTGCCCAGTATCCTCACCTGAGTGTCTCTAGAGCTGGGTTTAGGGAGTTATTTAGGAAGTTTAATATATTCTTCAATCTTGTCTTTAAATGCTCTGAAAGGATGCATTTAAAAACCTGATTTTTTTTCTCTTTTTGATAGTGCTGATAGTTGTACTCTACAGGACAGAGACTAAGAAATGATTAGAGGTGGGGTAGTGTTCTGGCAAAAATGTGCACCTTGAATTTTCCCTAAAAACATCACCTAGGTTGTTCTTTAGTGGAACTGAAATTTTTATATACTTTTGTTAATCTCCTTTTGGAACTTTATCCAGGAGTTTTGGCAGCCTGATTAGTCAAGGGTATTTTCTGAAGAAAAAACAAGAATAATTATGGAGGGATAATTGCACTAAAAGTAATTAAAGCATTATTCAGCCATACTGATTTTATTATTGTAACAGGGTTACATTACTAGCCAGGCAGATCAATGGGCTTCAATAAAAAGTCTAGAAACGTATCCAAGCACCTGTAACCATTTAGTATGTACTAGAATTAGCATTTTAAATTAGTGGGTTACAATATGTATCATTCAAAATGAACATTGGCACAAATTTTGAAAAAAAAATCCTAAATTTAGATTCTTTTTGTCAAGTTCTCCAAAATAATGTTCCTATGCATTATTGTACCACAGTTAAATAATCCCTAAGGTTTATTGAGTATTTATTATGTGCTAGATATTTTGCCCTACATTTTAGATGGATTATCCCATTTAATTCTTATAACTGCCCCACAGGGCAAATACTAACGTTAATTACATTTTATGATAAAGATAATAAATCATGGATCAGATTAAATCTCATATGAGTGGAGGAAAGACACAGCACAAGGTTAAGATGGCCTTTAGGAATGGCTTCTGATCTCCTGTCTTAAATTCTATGTCTGTAAGAACTAATGGAAACTACAGTGAATATGTATATATGTATAGACGAGCTCCTTTAAAGTTTGGCACTAAAACCAAAAGTCGTAGAGAAAAGTATTAAAGTATATAAAAGTGGAAAGCTTCCTATATTGATATAATAAATAAAGTAAGACAAATAAATGATATTTTAAATATGTTTGACAGAGGATGGATTAATTTATTTAATGTATAGAGGGCTCTGAAGAAAAGTTTAATAGCCTAAAGGAAAAGGACATAGTAACATAAAGGCTGTTAAGAAGTGTGAAAAGACTAAAACATGAAGAATGATCCGTCTTGCTAATAGGCAAATACACACAAATAAAACCAAGGACATTAATTTGCAGCCTTATTTGAACTAGGAGAAATTTGCAGGCTTAAATTTTTAACTTTAGGGAATTGACTAAAAGCTGTAGAACCCAACGTAGTCTTTAAAAGACTGTTTAAGAATATAATGAAGTTGCAAAGTACACAATATATTGCCAGCTAAAAAGAAAGTATTATACTCCCAGACAGATGCACAGATGAATAAAGACCATTCTATAATGGACCAAGTGATTAACAATGATCATTTCTAAGTGGAAGGTTTAAGGTTGATATTTCTTTTTCCTTTTTCCCTGTTTTCCAAATATTCTATAACTTATGTGTCACATTTATATTCAGAAAAAATACGTACATATAATGAAATAAGTACTCAAATTCAAAATTAACTTCAGAGTATTATTTTCCTTTTCTCGTTATTTGTAATTTACAAAATTCAATCATAAACATTTCGATGGTTAGCAGAAATGCTCCCCTAGGTATACAATCCTGCTGCCCTTTGTGATAGCTTAATTTTCTTTTTAAAATTCAAATATATTTTAACTGATATGAAAATATAAAAATGTGCGTATTTATGGGATATCATGATGTTTTGATGTATGAACAAACTTAAGTTTTTTATTACACACATTTGGAATTAGAGAAAACTTTCTAAGAATCCATTATTAGGGTTTTCCATGTTTATTTCTTCCTGCCCTTATGATAATGTCATCCGTAGTTTCTCTGGTGTAAAGAACCAAAATGTCAACCCCAGTTGATCCAGAGTGAGACATTCATACAAAGTAGCTTACATACCAGTGCTGCATTATTTACCATAGCCCAAGTTAGAAGCATTGAATGGATGGTGGCAGAACTAAAAGGTGGTATGTGTGCCTCAGTGGTCATTCCCAAACTTCTTGGGTCAGATACTGTCTTGGTTTCCTTCCAACTCTGAGATTTTGGGTCCTGACGTTTGCTCACATGGTTTGCTCATTAGTCCCTTAGCTTTTTTGTAATTCATTTACTTCCTACCTCAAGTCCAATGCCAACTCATTTTCTTTATTTTCTCATCAGTCAGTGGAGATACATGCCCTTATGTTCTCTTGAACCTGAGCATATCACATTTCGCTTCTGTTCCGGACTGCCTTCTGCACTTAGCCCAGTGCTCGTGGGCTCTCCCACAGACATTGTGTGGTCTCAGCCTACATTATACCATCAGCTTTACTCAGAAAACTCACACATGTTCTCTCTGTCTGTTTTTCCTTATTTGTTTTTTGTTTCTCCTTTGGAACTCTTAACAGCCCTTTGCTGCTTAATTCTATTAAATTCTTTCTCAGACAATTCAGATAATCCCAGCCTCCAGATCATAACTTCAAGACATTGTTTCTTCTTTAAAAAATAATATAATGTTAACTATGTTCACTTGATTTCAGTTTGTTTAGACCTCAGAAATGAAGGTTCTATAATGAGGATCAGAGAGGAGTTTTGTTTTTTTATTCCCGTGGAGCCTTCTTCTTTCCTATATCCTATGAATCACTCTGTGGAGTTTCTTCCTTCACCCGTTCTTCTCCCTCATCGCCCACTGGACAGCCTGTGGATTTAATGATTGCATTTAAATGCTCAGGTGCTTTCTCAGTTTACCCTCTATAGCATTATGTTTATACATACTTATTAGTTCTACTTAATTTGTGTATTTTTAATTGTTAAGTGTAGGCAGCCATTTCTCTCTAGCCTGCAGTCCTGTGATATGTAAAGTTCTGGCATTCACAGATGTTGAGAGGGATAAAAGCCTAGAGCTATTATCCATGTTTCTAGATACTATATTTCTAGAAATATTCATCAATTTCTAGAAATCGACATTTCTATTTTGATTTCTACCAATATAACGTAGCTGTTATTTGCAAACTGGAACTTTTGTCAGGGTGAAAAAGATTTTACTGCTAAGCATGTATTTCAGTGCTACTGATGTATTTAACATCAAGCATCATTTTAGGACATTTTTCTGTTTCCAAAAGTTGTTTTATTTTGTGTGCAGACAAAACCTGACTCCATCTCTATGACTCCATATTAACCACTCTGTGACTTATGTTCCTCAGCTAAGAAAAAATAAAAAAGGTAGTAACTCATGAATTTGTCTCCAAGAATAAATAATAGGAACCACTGTAGCACTCAGTAAATATAAATTGCTGCACGAACATTACTAAATCGTAGTCATCGAGATGTGTGCATAAGCACTTTTCATTTGAGTTCTTAGTTAGCATATTAATCTGTTGCCAGAGGTTAGATTCTGTAACCAAAGTCAGAGCAAATGAATTTGTTTCCCTGAGTACTCAGAGCCTTCAAAGACAATGCTTACACTGATGAAAGTCAGCACATTTTTGTGTTTTCATTATTAAATGACAATTTGTCTGTGAAAGCAGGCATCTCCAATACTCAGAGATATCCTTTCCTCTGTCCCAAATGTTAACACTCACTCCCTCCTAATGGCTGCAGCTGTGTATGGTTGGTCTTGAAGATTTTAAAGACTGGCAAAGGGGTTTTCACCATTTCACATGCTGACAACATGCCCTGGAAGTCAACCCTGGTGTTTACTATCTCACATCCCGAACCGTTCTGATTGCCAGAAGAGGAAACTGTAGTGCCCAAAGCCTCCCAGCAACTCACTCCGATTATCCGGGTCACCATTAGCTCTTACCTTATTCTCCAAATCCTGAAAGCTCTGGCATTTGATGCCTGTGGGATTATTTGATGGTTATTATTCCTGCTTGGTAATTTGTTACATTTTTCCAAAAAAACATATCCAATACTATGAATAAATGGCTAAACATCCTATTTCGCAGAATAGGAGAAAATGCCAGGGTTAACTAGCTTTCTATGTATTTTCATACAGTTTCTCTGAAACATAATTTTAATGTTCTATTTTTTCTATGTGCCATGTTTTGAGAAATATATCTATTTCAAGAATCAGTTAAATATATGTGGATGTTTAATCAATTTTTTGTTTTATGTTTTAGATACAAGGATTCACTATATAGTTCAGGTTGGCTTTGATTCACTATGTGGCCTGAAACTCCGTGATCCTCCTGCTTCAGTCTTCTGAGTGGTGGGATTACAGGGGTGCACCACCACTCCCAACGAATGATTTTTTTTTATAATTGAGAATATTAAAACATTTTCTTTAGATTTGGGGCAGCTGTTTGATTTCTATCATTTTTTTAATTTTGATATTATCTACTAAATTAAAGCAGTAATATTAATTCAAATGGCTCACACATGTTTGCAATAAGTCATCTCATGTTTAGGGCTAAGCCTGGTTGAAGATGAATAACAGATACTTGGGTTCAAGAAAGATGAGATGCTTTAAATTTTCCATATTTAAAAAATTCTTCCATACTCCACAATTATAGGAAACAATTGGGGTCTATTCTCACAGGATGGGAAGGTAGAGCCACGAAGAGGGCAGAACTCGACAAGATGATCAGAAAGGCTGGGTTCTGAATTTATTGTCGAATGAATCACTGGATGATAAAATAGTAAATGAACACAAAGAGTAGAGGATGTTAGGATTTTGTTCTGTTTATATGAAACTTATGAAACGTAGAGTTAAACAGAATTAATATTCTGCGTGAAACAAAATTGACACACTGTATCCTCAATTTTCTATATTGCCTTCACTTTTACTTTTCTGGCCACTTTTCCTCAGTAATGTCCCCTCAGGTCACTCACTGTGTCTGCCATTGCCAGTTCCTCCAATCAATGTTAATTAGCATCAGCTCCCTGTGGCTCTTCCTGGATTTTTTTTTTCAACAGAATAGTAATTTTCTTCTTTAACATTTCCTACTGCTTTAATTTTCACTCCTGTTTTAAAATCTTCATTAACCTTAATTAAGCTTTCCCAAGGCTTAAATACCTGTAAAACTTTTTATAAACTTAATCATTTGATTTGCTTGCTCAGCTTTCCTAGTCTTACCCAGTTTGAAGATTCCTAAACCTGAAATTGTGCCTTGGAGATGGTGTGATCACAGAGGAGAAAAGAAATGATGCCATTTTTTCATGAAATTAATGAATTTTGCTAGAAAAAATCTCACACTTCAGTGTTCTTTGTGTTTCATGCTGATAAGCAGCTAATAATTTTAAATGCCTTCATTTCAGATTTATTAAAACATTTATAGTTTTCAAGTTCACATAAATATTGGGTGTAAGTTTATCCACCCTAAAAGAAAATGTAATTCACATTGTTCCTTGCACATTTTGTTGCTTACTTAAGCAAATTTTCTTGACTTTAATTCTGTAGACCATTAATTATCTTCTTAAACACCCCACAATCTTTCTGACTAACAATTTGGAACCGAAGGTTGATTTTAAAGATAAAGTATTGCATTTTTATTCTGTTCAGAGAGGAAGAAAATGAAGCCCAGACACATTAAATTTGTAGAACTGAATACAAGTAGAGGTCTAGAGGAACACAGGGATTTGGCTGGTTTGGAATTCGCCCACACAGTGATCACCAGGGATGTTCACTCTAACCATTAAGCAGATAAACATGCCCATAGGTCTAGAAAATCACTCTGATCTTCCCATCCTAACATAGGTCCTGATACAGAGGAAGAAAAAAAATACATGCATACTACCTTAGATCTCTGGTTATTTCATGAAATGGTCATGGAGAGTTCCCTTTAATTCTAATGGATGACATTTTCCCTTGGCTCAAGGGAAAGCTGTAACCCTCTTATGACCCTGATACATGTGCCCTATAACTTTGACTTTCTTACTTTTAAACTCAGCTGTTGTTTATATTCTGTGTCACAGGATCCACCACAAATTTTCAAAGAATACCGTAACATTCTCTGAGGTTTCCCAGGGCCCAATTACTTCCTTTTCTTCCCTATAATGTATATTACCAAGGTATACTCTGTTACTACTTTTGAGGAAGATAAATAGAAATATAGATTGCTTTTTGATTAGGAAGAAAACAACTGTATTGAACCAAACTGTATTAAAATAAATACCTACTGTCTACATGAGGACTTTTCTTATAGATTACTTGCTACGAACTATTATTCTTACTTGGGCTTTGTGGCTGTTGAGATTTCCATATGAAACATATTTCTTTTTTCATTGTAAGCCATATAAGCTGCTGAAAGTGAAGCACTTTGATATGGCAAGATTTATGTGCTTTCAGAAACTGTACTTCTCATCTATACAATCAATGTAATTACCTCCTTATTTCTCCTGGAGTTACTGTATTTAATATAATTTGAAACAAAATGAATTATTTTGATGCAATTGAAATGAATTTTATCTTCAAGGTGTCATTAAGGATTAGTCAGTGTTCCTGAATCTAATCAGTAACTCAGATGCATGTCACTGAGGAAAATTGTTCTCCAAAGCTTCAGTGATTCCTGATGTTGGGAAGAAGGAGACATACAGAACAAGTCCTGTATCTGTTAGATCAAGATTATTAGGCATTTTCAGTGATTTCCCACCCTGTGTCTGTCATATCATCTAGATATTCCCATTTGAAATTCACACATTTAAACATCGACAAACGGAGTACAATATACTTAGGAAATGCATCAAGCTTAAATTGCTTTGAAAATCCTAACCTATGAACATGAAGCTGCTTTCTGGTAGCCATTCCTAAGTGATCTGTAACTGAAGTTCACAAATGATGCTGTCTTTGTGGGAATGGCATAGGAGTAAAGATAACCGTACTAGCAAATCTAGTGAGTATACGATTTTTCCCTGTATATTTCTTCTAATCCTTTCTATTAATCACATCTTAAGCAGCAGGATCATTGTTACTTTTTTGTTAAACTAGAGGAATATTTTTAATCACAGAAGTTTTTTTGTTTGAGATTATATATATGTTTGAGATCATGGAGTTCCTAAATACCCAATGTGTTTGTATCTACCAGAAAAATTCATTCTTGTTCTAAAACAACAATTACATTTAGTCCTCTGAGAAAATGGCCGGATTAGATGTGTGGCTTTAGGTATTCAGCTATTGAATCTGTCCTGTTAGATAGTTCTGTCATGCACACCCTTCTATTTAGAGATATGACAGGAGTCAAACCAAGAAAGTGTCACAGATTTCAGAGCAGTCTTGGGTGTAAGGGTGTTACCATTGAAAGTGATTAATTTGAAAACTGGGCAGTTACTTTTGTACAGTAACTCAGTGTGTCTGGTACTACATTAGGTATAAAGTATCAGAGAAAAACAACAGACTTCTTGTCATCCTTATAAAAATCAAACAAAGAGGATAGATAATAAACAATCTTATCAAGACAAAGGTAATTTCTAATTGTGATAGGTATGCTAACATGAGACCAGAAAATATAAGCAAACTTCACTGACACTGGGAGGGTCAAAGCTTTCTATTTGGAATGAGGTCACATTAGGTCCCATTATGTTGTATACTTCACAAAGGAAACAGCATTGTGTTAATGTCCTAAAGGAGAAAACCCCATCTCTTCATGTCCTTAAGAAGGATTCTGGTGAATTCAGTGGGAAACAAGAACATATTAGGCATCTAAGAGGTATCCAGAATCCAAATTGTTCATCACTTTGGAAATGACAGTAAAGATTTTGAGTTTTTTCCACTGTGCAATGACATACCATTGAGAAATTTTCAGTAAGGGGATAGCATGATTTTTCTTGCTAGAAATTTATTTTGCAGTGAGAATGCATTGGAATAGAACAAAGTGGGAAAAGGATAAGTAATTATAGAAGCAGATGTTTTTATTCTTTTGTGAGCTAAGAATGATTTGATTTAGCGCAATGACAAATGGAAATGTTTAAATGAATGAACAAATTCAAGATATATATAAATGTGGCAAGTAAAGAAAGCACCCAATGATGGTATCAGGTTCTTTATGTAAAAAATTGTGGTGTTGTTGACAGATGCTAAGATGCAAATGATTTGGGATGTGGAAGGAAGAGATCTTTAATTTTGGTCTATACATGTTAAACTTGAAATGATTGTGAAATATCTGATTGAGAATGTCAAGGGCAGAATTGAATAGATGAATCTGAAATTTGAAGAGAGGAAAAAACTGAGTTAGATATTTGACTGCTTTGTCAGTTAGAAATTTTAGTTGCAAAAAATAAACTCAAGTATGTCTAACTTGTCCCAAAAGGAGACTTACTAAACGGTATTGGAAATTGCATGAGTATCCCAGGAGAACCCATTGGAATGAAGGCCCTAGGAGCATCCTACAGAACCCATCTGGAAAAGCAACATTTCTATCACTCCTGGGCGAAGTCACAGTGGTTTGTAGTATGTATCATGTGAACCATGAGCATTTTGTATAAAGGACTGATTGACCATTTTTCTTCCTCTGGAGCGTTGTTTCATGAGATGCAAGATAAGCAAACAAGGAAGAATAACACCAATGATATTATCAATTATAAAAACTAACAACTGTAGGATCCTTGCTGAGTGCCAAGTACAAAATCAACCACTTTCTATGGATTATATCACTTAATCACCACAAAAACTCTATGGAGAGAAATAATGGTTATCCTCACCTTGTAGATGAAGTATAAAAGTTGACAGATAAAATTTCAGATCATGGTAGCTTAGCCTCAGTTCTTTGGGCCTGGGTAAGGCAGCATGTCATGATAAGGACGTGTGGTGGAGGAAGCTGTTCACCTCATGGCAGATGAGGAGCAGAGAAAGACACAGGAAGGAGCCTGAGTACTGATATGCCCTTCAAGGGCACTCCCTCCAGTTACATAACTTCTCCCTAGGCATCACCTGTTAAATGTTCTACCACCGCCCAGTTGTGCCAATCCTTTGACATGTGGATCTTTAGGGGATACTCAAGATCCAACCTAACAGAAAGGAAAGCATCAGTACTGAAGGAGAGATGGAAATATAAAGGACTGAAGAATAAAGGAAAATAGGTTAGCGAGTGAAGAAAGTCTTTATAGGTAACACTTCAAGACTTTTGGCTGAGAAGAAAACAGAGTATACAGAAGTAAAGAGGGATCAAAGCAGCAAAGACAGATTTTTTTTTCCCCCAAATCTCTAGTCATCTCTTTTTTTCTCTCCAGTCCTGAAATAAGCAAGGTACATTTGAATGCAGATAGGGAAATCAGGGTAGTGAAGAAGAGGTTCAAGAAGTAGTGAGAGAGGGAATTGTTTTTTAAAAGCACGTATAAACAGACAAAAGTACCTATAAAGTTTATTCAGAACTAAGACACTTGTGAAATCTGCTCACAGTTTTATTTACTAAGGATTGGTGTCAGTCTATAAAGTTTGTCTTTAACAACCAGATGCTTGTTGTGAGAACTGAATATTAAACTGAAATAAAATTCTGTGTTGCCAATTGTTCTTTCTCTACTGTAAGAAGTAAAGGCATTAGGAAATTATCCATAATATACAATACATGCACGATAGATTTAGCATCCCAGAATAGGAAAATCAGGTAAGTTCTTTTGCAAATGAAGTGCAAGATATGCACTGAAAAATAACGAATATTTTCATGGGGTTTTGATTGAATAGGCTAATTTTCAAAAGTGGAAAATCATCTTTTGCAACATGCTTAGGTGCTTAAGGAGATATCATTTTTGTTCACAGAAAACATGGCCATATGGCCATGATATAAGACATTTTTAATCCTTGAAAATTAGATAGTAAAGCAGAAAATCTAAGGATGATGTAAGTTCTCACACCTTGTCTACATTTTTTCCAAAATCCCAGCTAAACTCTGATGAAAATGGGAAGATATATTAGCGAAGTATGAGGCTACTATTGATATGAAGGACTTATGATTAATACTTTAAATTCACACATTACATATATTGATACTGAACTTCATCAGACAGATAAGTTTCAAACCGAGTCATGTGCAGCTAGCCCTTAGAGACAAAACTTAGAATTATAACATTTTTCTAAGATGCTATCTAATGTAAGCATTGACTTAATAAGCATAATTCTGGACAAGAATAATATATCAAAAGAACTTTATTTAACCAAGGCCATTTTTCTAAGCATCTATTCCAGTTTTTCATCTGACCTGATTCTGTGACCTGATTCACATCACAAGTCCAGACTAAGCCTTCGTCCTGTTCATTCAGCACAACCTTTGGCCTAGGGCAGCACAGTGCCTTACCTTTCAAAGTCTTTGCTTGTGCTCTTGACATCTTCTCTTGCCTTACTATTGACAAAACAACTGATTGAGGTTATAGTTCAGTGGCACAGTGCCTGCCTGGCAAGCATGAGGTGCTGGGTTCAATTCCTGGTACAAAAAAAAAAAAAAAGGAACATCTTGACAGAAAAACTTCAAAGCATATCACATAATACCAAGTTTTGCTTGCATTTTGTATTTGTTTAAATTCACAGTTTTAGTTTTTTCATTAGGAGTAGATATTGCTGCATATTAAACAGTTGCTCCTGAACATCAGCTGGAAGCTTCTGACGGTGACTAACTCTTAGTATTGGACTGTATGCAAGTCTTAGTGTGTCTTAGTGCAGTGATTCATTGCTTTAAACAATAATTAGTAGTAATGATGACTAACATTTATTGAGTGGTTTCTATGTGTCAGACACAATTTTTAGCAGTTCAACTAGATCAAATAGTTACTAAGAGGTGGAATGAGATTTTTTTTAATTTCTGCTGAAATATCTCCACAGCAGTTTTTTTTTTTTTTTCAATTTGAAACAGGGTCTTTCTATATCACTAAATTACCCATACTGGGCTCAAACTTGGAATCCCTTTGCCTCAGCCTCCCAGAATGTTGGAATCACGTGTGTGTGTCACCACAGCTTACTCTTTACCACCAGCAATACTACTTCTTATTGAAGATTTGCTTCCTTCAACCCTTTCTCTTTCTTGTTTGCTACAGTGATTCTCAGGTTGAAAAGTGTATCATGTCTGGGATTTAGCCCAGCGGTTCAAGCGCTTTCCTGGTAAGCATGGGGTCATGAGTTTGATTCCCAGTTAAAAAAAAAAAAAGAAAGAAAATTGTACCATGACCTCAACTTTTTAAAATAACGTTTTGAATCACAAAAATCAAAATGTAAAGTTCAATCATGCATGATACTAGCAATGACAGCAACATTACTGTGATGGTACTTGAATGTGCAACTGATATCTTCAACAAAAAAACCAAGTTGTACAAATTTTCCCAACAGCTTTTGTAAATCTAGTATTGACTTCAGAGAAGAAAAACATTTCCAGCTAGTCCTCAGATGGAGGTTTATCCAGAATACCTAGAATATATGAATATATTAACAATTCAAAATAACTAGAATATATGAAAAAGTAAGAAAAAATTAGATCACCTAAAATAAAAGACCCAATCAAGAAATGGGCAAGTGAAATGAACAGACATTTTCCAGTAGATATACAAATGGCCAACGAAAAATGTTGATTAAAGAAATGAACGCTTCTCTGACCATTAGAGAAATGCAAATTAAGATAAGGCTCAGATTCCATCTTATACCAGAAAGAATGATAATTATCAAGAAGTCAAAGAATAATATATGCTGGCGTGGCTATGATGAAAAAGGAAATTCTTACATTATTAGTGGGAATTTAAACTAGTAAAACCATGAGATTTCTCAAAGAACTAAAATTAGAAATTCCTTGTGACTCAGCCATTTCCCTTCTATTTATCTTCTCCAAAGAGTTAAACACATCATATTACAGTGATACATGAATACCTATGATTATAGCAGCAACATTCACTATAATGAAATTCTAAGCAGCTCATATGCCCATCAAGAGATGCATGGATAAAGAAAATGTGGTATTTATATATAGTGGAATACTACTTGGCTATAAAGAAGGATAAATTTGAGTTACCTGAAGGTAAATTATTGTACCTGGAAAATATAAAATTAAGTGAAATTAATCAGATATACAGGCATAAATACCATATTGTATCTCTCATTTGAGTAAGGCAAAGTACAAACAAAGAACAAAATAAAGAGTGGATAGAATGAAGCAAGGGTACAGATATCTTGAAAATGGGAAGGGATTCAGGAAACTGAGAATCAAAAGCATGAGTTAAGATATACTACATACAGGAACCTCATAATCACAATGAATGTAAACATTATATATAAAAAAGTGAGCTAAGAATAACGAATGAAATGTGGAAAGAGGATTTAGACATGAAGGGAGGTTGATAAGAGTGGAAAGAGAATAAAAAAATAAATTGTGTTATGTACATGCACCTGTTTCCCAAGATGAATATAAACTTCATGTACTACAAACACATACTAATAAACAAAAAAAATTTGAAAGAGAATAAAAAAGTGTTAGTATGTAGAACCTGTGTTCCTAAGATTCAGTAATAGTAATGATAATTAAGACAATTAAGAGCCACCTTTTTCCTTTATTTCCTATGTGTCTGAAACAGTATGGCAGATAATGCTAGCACTTACCCAAAATCCATTTATTATGTCCATTATTTACTATAATCTCGTTTGCCTCTAGGATAGCAATGTGCCCATCCCACCTCTCCCTCTAACAGTGTGGCCAATGCACAGTAACCGAGAGACAGGAACTTAAAATCCAAGAAAGATTTCTTTAATCCATATAAAGAGGGATGATTTTGCCTCAAGAAAAACACATCCTACTTCCTTAAGCATACTTAGAATTCTCTTCCTTTCATGTCTCAGCTTGTGCCATGTATATACTGTGAGCATTTCAGGAATGTATGGAGTAGTAGAAAGAGACCTTATAAACAAGTAGTCATGGGTTTTCCTACAAAACTGAATGTCAAAATGTGTGAAAATAGTCTCATGTGATACCTGGCACAGAAACAGTAACTTCTCAATGAAGTTTTCTCAGGCACTCAGAAGAAAGAGTTTTGCTCTTTCTTCCCTGAGGACTACTCTGCACCATGTTTACTCCATGTCACATACTACCATTTTTCTAAAGTATCATTAATAATATCTGTATCTTTCTTGCCCAATACAGGGAAGCTTCTTGAAGCCACTGACTCTAGCTCATTTGTTTCATTGAACTTCAAACAGAATTTATTTTACAGATTTGCTAACTTTTTCTCTGTTTTGGGTTAACAGCAATAGACAGTCTGTTCGAAAGATTTTAGGGAATTGTCACAGATCATTGCACAAAAAGACCAAGTAAATAGATCTATGCCAGAGAAACTCTGAAAAAGTAGTCTTTCATTGCTAACAGAGCACTTGAAAAGTATGATTCAAAATTCAATATTGTGTATATTGTAGTCTTTTGGCAGTGATCCAAGAAATCAAGAACAAAGTGGTCAATGTAGCCTTTTAAAGTACCATTTATACCAACTTTTAAAAAAAATTGCTAATAACAACATTAGAATATATTGATCCATACCAGAAAATGAACAACCTTCTTGGTTAGAAGTCATTACACTTTGTGATGACATAATTCCCACCATTATGTTCTTTTAGTGTTTTGGGCATTAATTTGATGTCTTTGTTCTATGTTGCTGTAATACCTGAGAGTTGGTGATTTATAAAGAATAGAGGTATATTCAGTTTGTGGTTCTGGAGATTGGAAGTTCAAGATCCAAGACCAGGTGACAGCATCTGGTAAGAATCTTCTCACGAGTAGTAACATGGTAGAAATGGTAGAAAAGCGAAACAGCAGTTTCTTATATAACTTGTCTTCACAGGAAATGATCAAGCGCTACTTGAATGAGCACTCATTCACTAGTTCAAGAATTAATGCAATCCGTACAGTATGATACTAATCCCTCTCAATGGTCTAATCACATCTCAAAGGTCCCACCTTCCAATCTCAGCACAATGGTAATCCAATCCACAAGTTCTGTGGAAGGGAGGTGGGCAAACCGTATTCCAACTGTAGCATGTGACAAGAAGGATCTACATACAGCTCAATCAGCGTGTCTCTTCTCACCAGTACACACCTGAAATAAGGAGTGTGGGAGCTTGCGAAAGAGGAGAGCAAAAAGGAAGCCAGAAGGATATGTAGGTGGGTGGGGCAGCGGAGATTCTGCAGGTTTGGAGGATGAAGATAATAGGATGGCAGGAGGCTGAGAAGATATAACTGGTGAGAAATCAAATCAGAGAGCTTCATGTTTAGGTTTAAAACTTTCAGAAAATGTATGTGCATAAAGCCTAGTATGTACTTTTATATATTGGGAGAAGTAGAAAGAGAAAATAAGAGGAGATAGCAAGGGAGGAGAAGAGAAGAAAGGGAAGACAACGAGAGAAATTGATAGTGCCAATATACATGTATACATGCATAAATATGCATAGATATTAGAGTAATTGATTTCCTCTCAAATATCAACCCATTGATATTTTTTCCAGAAAATAAGCAAATTTTTTCTTTTTCAGTTAGAAATAATATTTTCTCCTTATCCTCATTTCTTATCACAAAACACTGTCCCTCTTGTGCATGACAGAAGGAATCCAGTACCAATCATAAGTATCTTGACCTCTCCTTATTATTCCATAAAAGAGAACCCTGGGCATTAATTCCATAACAAGCTATCATAGATTCCCGTTAACACTATTGTTGTGCTATAAAAAATTTTAAGAAGTTGTTTTTCTGTGAAATGTATTCTTCTGATGAGTTAGGCTCTAAGTGAAGCTGCTGGAGAGATTTCATATCCCACATTCTTCAACTGCTCTATTATGGCTCATGCGCTCTGGTTATGTGTTAATAATTTTCTGACATCTGAAATAACAGCCCCATTTGAGCCACATGGAGTGCTTTTATCTCAAAGGGATTCAGCTTTAAATACAGATGGGCTTGTCGGCATGGTTTAGATGACATTTTTATAACCTGTAATGTTCTTCAGCAAGATGTGGTTAATGATCCTTCACATCAGCCAGCCAGAGAGCGCTTAGTTCCTGGTGGAAGGTCTCATTCACATCACTGTTTCTGAGTCTATTGAACGCAAAGTTATTACTGTGGGAATCAGCTAATGAAAATCTAAAGATTGCTACATTATTCATTTTTGTCCTGATTGGTATTAATCTCAATATTGTGATTTCTTTTCACAAACTTTCACACCACTGTAGCCTATCCTAATTTGACCTGTTGTTTTGGAACAGCACACTTGCTTGGAGGGAAAGTTATGCCCCCCTAACTGTGCTTCTTCTTGCTTGACTGTAACTTCAAAATGAGCTGGTCCTGCTGAAGACTGGATTCTAGAAATTTTATGGACCCACTACCAAATTAATGAGACTTACTTTTTAGAAACTATCATGAAGGGTACAATCAAACCAAGAGATAAGTCTATCGAATACCTGAAACACACTATCTCCATATCTCTTCTATTTTCCCCTTGACATTCTTAGGATGCGTGGCCTCTGGGTTTTTGGACCTTACAATGCTGTAAACACATTCAATAAATGATTGTTGAGCATCTGCTTTGGGTAAGGCACTATGCACTGTGATGGGAAACTATACAGCTCATACTATTCATGATGTGAGATAATAGATGTACTGCATAGCTGGGAAATGCACTTTCATGCAAAATAAAATCAATGCCATAAAGAGAAATGCAAACAAAGTGGTAGAGTTGTCTCCAAATGGCAGGAAAAGTACAAGGAGTTGGCAACATGACAAGAGCTTGAAAGAGGATACAGAGTTTGTGAGCAAAAGAAAAGATAGACATGCTTTTAGGGCTACTTGAATCACTTGAGTAATTTTGGGTGGGTGGATGCTGCCTTGGGGACTCCAGTAGACCATCTGGCTAAAGTATATTGTCCTGTGAGACTCAGGCAAGTAAGGGAAAAGGCAGAGAAGCCAGAGTAGAGTGTGAAACTTGTGAGAGTGCCTAGAATGCCAGCCAAACAATGCTGACCTTTACCTTACTGGCCTGGGAAGGTATTAGATGTTTTCAATCATATGATTTCATGAATGCTTCAGTGCCATCACTCCAGTTATTGGAGAACCAGAGACAAATTTCAAGCTTGTGACTTAGATTACGTTACTGGGCCTCCAAGTCCGGAAAAAATTTATGATAAAATATTTAGACGTTGAAGACTACTTTATGAAGAAACTGATATGACTGTTCAGGGGTATCTGATATGACATGTTGACTTGTTCTGAGGTGCCTTAGTTCCTACCTATAAGTATAGCAGGGAAGCAAGATGGACTACATTAAAATGCTACCTTAGCAAACACCAGTCATCTGTACTTGACAACTGGTCTTGATCTCTTGACATTGTTTGTAGTGTTCCTTTGCAGTCTGTAGTACTTTCTGCCCATCCTACAACACTTCCCACCTAAAATTCTCTTCCAATACTCTGAGCTACCTTTCTAAAGTTCCTATTTGTTCATATGCCCTATACCATCATAATCCTGCATTCAGTTAGTGAATAAAATTATTGGTATTACCAATTTAACATGTTAGTGAGTTAACCTTTCAGAGAATCTTGTTGAATTTTACACTTGTGTGTAGCATCCAAATAGTTATGCAACTAGAGGGAATTCTCTACCTTGTGCCTGAGAAGTAGGAAGATAGTTGGAGGCCTCTGGGTCATATAAAGTACATCACTTCTGTTTATAGATGGAATTGCCTCTTTTAAGACCCAACATGGAAAAGGAAAGTGTTATTAAAAATAATGAACTATATTTAGGCAGTGGATGTCTAAAAAACAGAAAAATAATGTTAAAACATGATAAAAGTTTAGTTTCAAAATCTAAATGCCTTACTTACTTTTAAAATGTCATAATACTTACACCTGTTAGAAAAATGTGGTATGTGTTGCTATTATTTTAAGTCATGTTTCAAAGTATTCAGTATTTCTGTCCTGAAAAAGGTTTAAGGAAACAAACCTGGGGAAATAGAAGGAAAAGGACCAATAACACTTCTGCCAATGAACTATGTTTGCGAAGATTTCCATTTCTTCTTCAGGTGGTCCCAAGCATGTTTGCACCATCAAACTTCAGGGGAAAGATTGTTCATGTTGAATGCTCTTGTAATGCAGGAATCATGTTCCCTCCTGCTGAAATACATCTACCTTGAGGCAGATGGTAATGACCACTTGAAAGAGCATAGACCACTATAAATAGATTAAGTTCAGAAGTGATACAGATTATAGGAGACTTCCAGTGACTTCAAGGCAGCTAGAACATAATTACCCAAATTAAATTTGGCCTAAACAACAAGCTAATGCTTCCTCTTTAGCTACATGTTTCAGGGAGACATTAATGTTCTACATTGGAGTTTTCTGGGTAAGGAGAAATAAGCATTTTTGAGAAAAGCAACTGTGTGTAAACCATTTTTGTATTTTTCTTTTATCCCCTCAATACTGGGTATTGAACTCAGAGACTGCACACTGAGCAACATTCTCAGCCCTTATTTATTTGCTTGGTTTTAAATCTTGAGACAAGGTCTCACTAGGTACCTAAACTGCTCAGACTGGGCTGGGCTGGAATTCGTGATCCTCCTGCTTTACCCTCCAAAAGTGTAGGGATTTATGTATGCCATCAGGCCTGGCTTTGTATTTGTATTTTGGTTGTTTGGTATAAGCCATTAATTATGTATGTGTATGTTTGTGTTTCACTTTCATTTGTGGTAAAATAGACAAAACAAAAGTTAACATTTTAATCATCTTTCAGTTCAGTGGCATTTTGTGCATTCATGTTCTACAAACTATTACTACTACATCTCCAGAGTACGCCTTTTTGTTTCCCAAACATTTTTGTGTATACAATTCTGGATTTTTGAGGAACTGTGGGCTTTTTCCTTTTTCATACTGTGTTTCTTTTGGCTATCACAACTTCTCACTATTGCATAAATTTTATAACTATTTAAAAATAATTTTTCAACTCAAAATGTGTTTACTCTCACACTATCCACTAATCAGGAGCAGACATCCCAATTTGAAAACACAGGGAATGGAAATGCTTGACCTTTCCAGAACAAGCGCTACTGCTGTCTTTTGAACCAGTTGTGATTGCAGCAATTCCTAGTCAACAGTGTTCAGCTGACATCCTCATGCATCCAATTAGCTTCAGTGTGGATGCTGCAAAAGGACTACTCTGTCTTACCATGACTTTCAATTTTAATTCTCTCAAATGGTTTTAAAGTGCATTTATTCATTAACCAATAAATTCCTAGTTTTGAATATTTGTGCTATGCCACACAAATGCACGGAGAGAGAAAGATACATGCTCATATATGTAAGAAAGGACCAGGACAGTAAGTGAACATGGTGTTCTCTGGGAAAGCTTTTTGTAAGGGAGATGAGCACATAAATGGAGAAAGTGAGCTCAACTTGATTACGTTTGCTATTCATTCCACCAACCATAATAAATGGTATTGGTGAACTTCTTCACACCATACTTCGAGTTTTGAAATAAAGCAGTTGTTCTCCCTGAAATAATACATTTTCATAGGCACACTATTTTCTAAAGATTCGAGATGATGTAACATTTTCTTGAAACTCCTTTATGAATAATTCAGGTATCTACAGAATTTAGGTTAATTATCAGTCATGGACAGACGTGGAAGTGAAAGTTCTCTTCAATAATGTCATAACCATACAGTGCTAGACCTCTAGGTTCTTGCTGCTCACACTGGGTTCTTCAGCGCAGCTCAGAGGTTAATAGAAGGTGTATACATTGACTGCACTCTGGTCCCACTGAGTCAGAATCTGCTTTCTGAAACTTTCCTGGATGATTTGTGAGCAGGTTAAGCACCATATACAGGCCAGAAAGCAAAATTTGTGTGTGCATGCATTTATTTATAACCTAGAATAATTCTTACTTTTTTTGTATTATATATCAGTAGTTTCTCATAGACACTATTTAGATATGAAATTCCTACAAAGAAATTATCTGCAACAGAATTTTATATATTTGTGCCCTTTGACACAGTCAATCTAGCTGAAGAAATTAAAAAAGAAAACTGGTTATTGTATAAAAACATAAATATGAGATTTTATCATAATGTCATAAATAAAATTATGGGCAAAAGGATTAATGCAGTTCAGTGTGGTACAAATGTAAAAGGAATACTGTATAGTCAATAAAATTACATTAGTGATTTTATGTATTGGCATAGAGTTTTCCATATTGAATTATATTGATAATTGGAAATGGAAAGGTTCAAAGCTGGATGGAAAGGATGTTCTCATTTTAAATTATTTAGCTGCAGATATAATTAGAAAGAATATAAATCACACTATAACCAGGCTTATCATTAGTGAGAACATGGTGAATAAACATCTTCTTTGTTCTTTTATTCTTTGTGATTGGTTTATCTCTTCATCTGATTTTTCTTTACAATAAATATGAATATCTCTATAGTAGATACTTTAAGTTAAAAGGAAAGTTTAAGCATTTTTTCAGTTAAAATGCTGTGTGTTTAATATATTCAACTTCTTTCTTGTGATATTTAGTATGATTCTGGTTCCTCCTTTTTTCAGTGACAAGATGAACAATTATATGAGTTTAGCTTTAAAGGCAATAGACAGATGAAACATATGTAATTGAATATGGGCCCTTAGATATTGTTTTCTTGTGATAGCACACAATAGACTAGACTATGGATCAAGAAAGGCGAACATTTCTTTTTCCAAATAAAGTAGCATGATTATTGGTTATTACTTGGTAAAATTGCAGTCTATACTTTAGATACGACATGATTATTTCAGCAATATCATTATTGAGATGGTAAAGAACTTTAGAAACTAGCTAAATACAATGAAGAATGAACAAATAGAAATATAGTTAAAATGTTATATATTGCTGAAATATAAAAAGCTGTATGACAGTTTGAATTATTACGTATTTGTTTTCCCTAATTTCCATTGTATTTTAATTTTGTTAGGTTATAAGGATGAATTAATTATGAAACAACTAACAGATTTAAATAGAATTCTTTCAAACTTTCAGATAACAGAAAAAAATATAATAACTTGGGGCCCTGAATTTTTTTCTTCAAACAAATTGGCTTGGCAGGATCTTGCTGTCTACTATGTATTATATATACTATTCTCTTAGGCTATTCCCAAGATTTTAAAATCCACAATATATATTTTATGTAAGCTTTTGAGGGTGTTTTAGTCATAAAAATGCTTCTATCAACTTTAGAGAACTAAATTTTAGAAGGCACTTAAATCAAAAAGCATAAAACATTTGGCAATTTCAAAGCAAGAAAGAAAAAACTTCATAAAACTTCCAAAGAATGTATTTTTATTCTTTTTAGACATTCATTTTGGAACACGTAGAGCATTACCTTGTTAAATTAAAAAAAATATATTTGGAGTGCCATCTCCATTAACCTAGGGTATCAGCTTTCTAAATGAGGAATGTTACTGGTTTCATTAGTGAATTTTTAACATGCAAATGCTTGTAAGTCATTAGGAAAAGTAATAGTATTTCAAGAAAGCAGTACAATTATTATGGTTGTGTTGAGTCATTTTAGTCTGACTTTCTAATAAGTGTATCTGTGACCCATGTGGGATCCAGTGCAACGCCAAACATCAAGCTTCCTCTCTCAATGTAGGACAAGTAACCACATGTGTATGCATCTGGACATGCTATTTTGCCTACTGATCTAACTCTAGCAATGTACCAAAGTTCTTGAGTAGAGGCAGATACAAGGATGAGAGTTATACAGGAAACTGAAAACCAACTCAAAGGATCTAGTGTAAAAATGCTACTAATTTTGAAAGAATATATTCTGTAGACATGCTCAATTTTAGTTTTATTCATAGGAACAGACAATTGCACTAAAGTTCTATTAAACTTGAGTCTCAACAGAAGGCAAAAACTCAGAGTCAGGTGGGCTTAATGCTTTTGGTTGTTACATTTTCTTAAATTTGGTTAGATGCAGTGGATCAATTTCTCAATTAGCCAAACATAGAGAGACATATACAAAGCTGAAATTAATCACCAATATGAACATAAATAGCTACAGGGCATTAACTTCTTTCAAGTGGAAATTCATGTTGACAAAAACAAAATGTCAACTTGGTTAATTGTTTTTACACTACAGAAAATCAATAGAAAAAAAGATGAAATTGATTTTTTTAGTTAATTATTCAAATGAACAAAATTATTGATTTAAAAATTATTGATTTATTCCACTTTCAGAGACATGGCGCTGAGGAATGAAGACTGTCAGAATTATTGACAACATACCACTTTTTAGAATCTTCTACCATTTCATCCTTCAGTCACTTTATTTTTCCCAGAGGAAGAAATACATGGCAATAGTTTCTTTGCTCACACAAGAATGAGAAGCTTCATTCCAAAGCCTTTGCTCTTTTTGCCACTACAAACATTTTCCTTCATGCGGTTGTCTGCTCATGACCCTTTTGAACAGCATTTT
>RJWT010000544.1:0-63705 GCA_004365215.1 Cuniculus paca
TCCTAATCCAAAGAGAGCAGTGAGCTATGCTTTCCAAGAAATTTCTACACTAAATACATGGCACTGGTTTGTGTCCCAGGCTCTTGAATATATTCTTCAACTTCCAGCAGAATCAAAGTGTTCACTGGTCTTCAAATATGTCTTATGCAGTCCCTTTCACCCAGAATACTTCCTTTTTAGGACCTTAATTCTCCCTGGAAGAACTGTGCCCATTCTTCAGATATTATCTCTATGAGTAAATATTTTATGATTTTCTCCAACTGAGTATGAGCAGTCTTCTCTTTGACTATAGCAATGCTTCTCCCCTCTCCAAAAAAAAGCAATTATCTTTCTCAGTTTCAAATCATGAGAATTTGTGCACTTGCTTCATCTTCCCCTTGGACTCCTGGAGGGCAGGGAGTAGAATTTTGTCCCTCCATGATGCCTTGTGTGTGATAGGTACGTTACACACAGAAGGTGCTGAGATTCATTATATATTGAGGAGAACCACTGCACTAAGCATTCTTTTCTTTTTTTCTTTTTTCTTTCTTTCTTTTTTTTTTTTTTGCAGCACCAAGGATCAAACTTACAACCTTGCACTTGCCAGGCAGGCGCTTAGGTCACTGAGCTAAATCCCCGGCCCTTGTCTGTTTGAGACAGGGTCTCACTATGCCGTTCAGGCTGGCCTTGAGCTCACTTTGTAGCCCAGACTGGTCTCGAACTCACAACGATCCGCCTGTCTCAGCCTCCTGAGTGCTGGGATTACAGGCGTGCACCACCAGGCCCAGCTTGCACTAAGCATTCTTTCTTTTTATGACATTACTGTGACTGGCTTAAAAGTATATAATGGCAATTCTTAAAAGAGGTAAGAGAGTACTACGTCTTTTTTAAAAAGTACCTTTTATAAAGCGAGAAAAGCAGCATTTGGGAGAGTTTGAGGAAATGAGAAAAGAGTAAACAAACAAAAATCACCTATGATCTCATCATTCAATCACAAGTATTTTCATATTTGCTGTTTGGTTCTGCTCTCTGTCCATTTATTACATTTAGTTACAATTGTAGCATGCAATTTTCCATTCTTCTTAGAATTTCTTCTGGATCTTAAGCTCCTATTATATTGCTGACTTATTCTTGTAATGATCATTTTTAAAGGCTACACAATCTGAGCAGCTGCAACAATGTTTAATTAGCCATTTCCCTGTTGATAAAAGACTACAGTTGCAGCTGATTTTTTGCCAATTTAGTTCAAAGATTTTGGGCTGGGTATCGGTCATGGGCCCCTCCAGATCCACTGTCCTCCAGTCCTCTTCACTATGTCTTCTTCACTATGCTGCCCCAAAAGGCTAATTTGTGTGGACTACAACCATGGGCTCCCATGCTGTCTGGCTTCTGGGTGGGCTCAGCCAATGGGGACACTGGCAAGAAATCAGAAGATGAGTATTTTCAAATACTCATCCCATCCAATGACCCTGTGGCTTACCCTGCTGCTAGGTTCTAATAACTGCACCCTCTCCTCCCCTTTTTAAGCCTAAATGCCAACAGATACACACACACACACATCATCATCATCATCATCATCATCATCACCACCACCACCACCAACGACAACAACAGCAACAACAGCAATAACAGCAACACTCCCTTCTTGCTAGCCCTGAGTACTGCATTGCCCCTTGGAGTTCGCTATACCCAGCCCACACCTTTGCAAAGAGTCCCTTTAATTACTCAAATCCTTTGTAAAGAGTTCCTTTAATTAAGTACTCAAACTATCCTGTTCAGCTCCTAGCTGGTGTGTCATGCTGTCTTAAATTAATGCACATCTTTTTCTGTCTGATTTCCTTAGGGTGGATACCTGGAAAGGGACTTACAGAGTAAAAGAATATAAGCATTCTTTGGGCTCCTTGAGTCATGTCTTCAACTTGCTTTTGAAGTTTCTATCTACATTGCTACCAATATATCCTTCCAGTATTGAATATTTTTGAAATATAATTTTGCTCACTCAATAGATTCAACTGGTATTTTATGGTAATTTATGATTACATGTTTTGACCTACACTCAAGTTTACTTCTCAGTCCAAGTTCTTCCTGTGCCCGTTTGTACTTTGGATTGTGTCCAGGTTTAGACTGCTCCTCCCCTCTCCGCTCATTCTATAATTATGCGATCCATTTACTTAAGAATTTAATCTTTTTAAAATTCAAACACCAATGTGCCACAATGATTTAATCTTTTCACAGATTATTCAATTTTTTTAAACTTTCAATGTTTTTATATAGATCTCCTCTTTAACAATATTATTGTGGGAATTATGTGCATCTAACACATAAAAGCCATCTAAGAAATGTAAATTCTTTTCACCTTCAAAAATACAGAGTTCAATTAGTAAATCATATCAATCTTTTGACTAAAACTTATACCAATTTTTTTCAACTTTATGGAGCTAGATGTGGACACGTACCTGTAGTACCAGCACTTGGGAGGCTGAGGCAGAAGGATCACTTGAACCCAGAAGTTCAAGACCAATTTAACAACATAGCAAAATCCCATCTCCAAAAATAAAATAATTTTCCCTTCAAGTTTGTCTTAAAACTTACCTTATAATACTACTATAGATGATCTAGACAGCTCAATATTATTCATGTTTATACTTGTATTTTGTGACATTAGGAGAATCTTAACCCTTTTAGGAGAAAATATTCAAAAATTATATTTAAAAAATTTTTTCGTTGCGAAATAGCTGAGTAAAATATATTTTGATTCATGCCAGTTTTGTAATCAAGGAAGAAATTGTAATTCTCAAGGTGTAAGTCAGGTCTGGTTTCTACTCTACAACTCAAGCAATGCTTCGGTAGATTACCTATCTGTTTATTTCTTAAAGCCAACCACCGCCAAAGATTCCTATGGGAAGAAAAATACGGAATTGCTTCTGGGATCGCATCATTTCCACTGAAATCAGGAAGCCAGTGGTGTCATTGCCTGTCATCATCCTTAGGGTTAGGTTTAGGGTTAGGGTTAGGGTTAGGGTTAGGGATAGAGTCAAAGTTAAGGTTAGGGTTTCTTAAGCCTGAAAACCTGTGGAAACTGTACCATATCTGGGGTATCTACATTTGATCACAGTTCAATTTTATTGTTTGTTATCCTTGCTCTAATACTTTTAG
Organism: Cuniculus paca; assembly: GCA_004365215.1. Lineage (NCBI taxonomy): Eukaryota > Metazoa > Chordata > Mammalia > Rodentia > Cuniculidae > Cuniculus > Cuniculus paca. The sequence goes on from RJWT010000544.1 coordinate 3,136, forward strand.
AATGGATCCCTACATATATTAGTCAGGTTTCACTTTTTTTGTGTGTGATACAATCTCACTCTGTAATTCAGGCTGGCCTTGAACTCACTATGTAGCCCTGGCTGGTCTTGAACTTGCAGCAATCCTCCTGTCTCAGCCTCCTGAGTTCTGGGATTATAGGTGTACACCACCATGCCCAGCTAGTCAGGTTACTTCTATTGTAAATTTAATAAAATTGTATTCTTTTGGAGGTAAGCCTTCTCCTCCCTTGCCCCCCAGAATATGTAGGAAACTGACTCTAGAATAATCCTGAAGGCTTTAACAGCTATGCATACTGGAACTTAAAATGAATATTGATTTGCCTCGCAGCGTCATCATCTCATCGGTGGTTATTACAGGTTTTCAAAAGGGGATGGTTAGCATTATCAGGTGGGAAAGGGGAGGCTTCCTCCACTATCAAGGGAATCTCCAGAATGGAGGAGTGTGTCAAGATTTTCAGCTTCATACCAGTCCATCCAAATGTTCCATTCCTAGACTTGGCCCTGTTCCTTCCAGATGACTGCCCAAACATGTACCTGTGTGACTTGACAGTTGATGAATGGTTGACTTGAGTCTGAGTTTTTCAGTCTTGTCTAGTTATTCCTGCAACTAGCAGGGATAATAGATACTTCCAGGACAGCTCAGAAGCCCTCTGCATATGAAAGTCCTTACCTAGTTTTCTTCCCTCAAGCACCATAGTGCAATCAGAAGCAGTTATGTTATCTCATCTTTACAGTTATCTCATCTTTACTGATATCTCATCTTTACTGTGATCATCTTTACTGTCATAATGATCAAATGCCACAGTCACTTGATCTCAAAGGTCTGCACTCCATTGGCATTCAGTGCTGATAAGAACAGATGACAATCTAATCAACCATGATGCCAGTGTCTGCCCCAGAACACCAGTTCCTATTCTCCGCCAGTGAAGAATTCAGATCTCAGTTTAAATCAATCCCAGGATATCAGAATTTGAGGATATGTTTCCTGGGACCATACCTTGTATCAAGCACTGAATCATCCAAGGTCTAGTTATGAAAACAGGACTACTTTAATATTAGGAATTTGGTATGAAGACCCGAAGACTGAAAGATCAAAAAGCAAATACTGAAAAAAATAAAACATTAGAACTGCACAGAGCAGCTACCTTTTTCTTCCTGTCACTACAGTTTCACACTCAGCACGAAAAAGAGGAAGAATTACCTCATCCCAACTTTCTCTCTCTTAGGGCTTCCTATTTGTTCAACTGTGTACTTTTATCACAATATATAAGAGAACCTCTTCAGAACTTACTCTAAGAAAAATATTACTAGCATACCAAATCCCTGGGAAAAAATATTTCTACATTTGAGACAAAATATATTTTCAGAAGTTGACCATGTATTTCCTGATAATGAACTTCTTACCTGTCATGGAATATGTATATGTTAAAGTGCTAGGAAGAGTTTGAATCACACCTTCATGAAGGATGTCCATGTCATATTTCCAATACCCGTCGTGAGGTTTAATTGAACTTATTGTTATAATTTTCATACCATGTGCCAGACACTGTTCTGATACCTTTACAAGTATCATCTCATTCATACTGCGTAATTCAGCGAGGTAGTCTTCATTTTACATGTTAGCAAACTAAGGCCCAGTAAAGTCAGCAGCACAGCTTCTGCCTGGCAAGCGCATGGCCCTGTTTGATTCCTGATACAAAACAAAAAACATAAACAAACAAAACAAAACAAAACAACGATAATCCAAAATTCTGTAAGCCAGGCATGATGATAAGAGATCAGACATCCCACATCTGTACCACAGTCAAGCCCTCATTATACAGTGTTTTGTAATCATCTACAATATCTCCTTGATTTTCTAAAACACTTGGAAGATACCTAGGAGCAGTAATTAATTTTTAATTCATTTTTATATTCCCAGAATGCAATACAAAAACCTTAACAAGTATTACGGTATTGAATTGAACATAGTATCCATGGAGTCGGGAGAAAGAGGCCAAAATGAAAAAATGTGTTAGTGAATCTCAAACAAGTCCAGTAGAGAGGGGTCTCTGCCCACTGGGTCACGTATACCTACAGCCTGTCCAGCCTTTCCCTCAGTGTTGAGGAATGCATCAGGTTCACATAGCTTGATGAAATCAGCCATTAAAATCACTCCACCCCTACAACAACCAACCTCACCCCATCCTAGTTCTGTGATTTCTGAAAACGCTAATTATAATTTGACTTCTCATATGGATTTTTGTGTAAGAATAGAATGTTCTGAAGCAAGAACTTATCTGCATGTCAATAGTGTTTCTTCTTTTTTCTTATTCATGTATGTTCATGAAGTTTAATATTTAATAGTTAGATTTGTTTGGAGAAAAAAATATATATATCATATCTTGAACATTTTCAATCTCTTTAGTCCCTGCCTACTTCATCTCTACAAAGTCTACCTTTTTGTTTCCTACAATATCTACTTTATTTTAATTTTTAATTTATTTATATTTTAGATGTCTTATATAAGATATGCCATGCAATATTTAACTTTCTATGTCTGACTTATTTCACTTAATACTACAGTTGCAAGTTCCAACCACTTTCCTATAAATACACCATTTTGCTCTTTATGACTGAATAATATTCCATTTTGTATATATGCCACATTTTCTTTGCTCATTTATCTATTAATGGGCATCTAGGATGCTTCCAGAACTTAGCTATTGTGAGTTGTGCTGCTATAAACATGGATATGCATGTATCACGATAGTATGATACCTTTAACTCCTTCAGAAATATACCCAGTGCAGGTACAGTTGTATTGAATGGAATTTCTATTTTTACTTTTTTGAGAAATCTTCATGCTGATTTTTGTAGCAGTTGTGCTAGTTTGCCTTCCCACTAATAATATAAAAATATTCCTTTCTTCCTACATTCCTACATTCTCACCAACATTTGTTGGTTTTTGTTGATGATAATAATCATTCTTATGGCACAGAATAAGATGGAATCTCAGAGTTGTTTTAATTTGAATTTCCTTAATGACTAAAGGTTATTGGCCATTTGTACTCTTTATTTTGAGAGGTATCAATTCATATTCTTTTATTTTTATTGAGGCATTTGTTTTGGGGGTTAATTATTTGAGTTCTTCATATATTCTAGATATTAGTCCTCTGTCAGAATAGTAGCTGGCAACAGTTTTTCCTATTCTTTAGGTTGCCTTTTCATTCTGTTTGCTCTGCAGAAGGTTTTCAATTTGATGTAATCCCACTTGTTGATTGTTGGTATTATTTCTTGTGCTAATGGAGTTCTGTTCAGGAAGTCCTTGCCTGTGCCTATGGCTTCAAGTGTTTCCTCTATGTTATTTTCTAGTAGTTTTAATTCTATTTTTTTATATCTTTAGGTGTTTTATCCATTTTTGTTTGATGTTAGTACAGCGTGAGAAATATGGGTCCAATTTTATTCTTCAGCATGTGGAGAACCAGTTTTCCCAGCACCATTTGTTAAAAGAGGCTATCTTTTTCTAGTATATGTTTTTGACCTATTTGTAAAAGATCAGATGGCTGAAGGTTGCTTCTGTGGTTTTTATTTCTACTCAAATAGTCTACATGTCTATTTTGTGGCAGTACCATGTTGTTTATGTTACCATAGCTTTGTAATATAATTTGAAATCCAGAATTGTAATGCCTCCCACTTTGCTCTAGTTTCATAAGATTGTTTTTGCTATCCTGGATCTCTTTGATTTCCATGTAAATTTTAGCATTGTTTTTCTAGTTCTGTGAAGAAAGCCTTTGGCATTAAATTAGGGATTGCATGAAATCTATATATCACTTTTGGTAATATGGTCATTTTAATTATATAGTTTGCCTTTTTAGGAACAGGAGATATCTTTCCATTTTCTATCATTTTCTTCAATCTTTTTCTTCAGAGCTCTATAGTTTTCATTTTAGAGGTTTTTCACATCCTTAGTTAGGTTGATTCCTAGATGTCTGGTTTTTTGACACTTTCATACATGGAATTTTTTTCCTGATTTCTTTTTCAGTGAGTTCATTATCGATGTGCAAAAACACTACCAATTTGACAACTTCCTCTTCTATTTATATCCATTTTCTTTATCTTGCTGGATTACTCTAGCTAAAGTTTTGAATATTATATTAAACAGCAGTGGTGAAAGAGAGGGAATTCTTTTAGTTTTTCCCCACTAAGTATGATCTTGGCTGTAGATTTGTCATCTGTGGCTTTTATCAACTGCAGCAAGTTCTTTTTATTCCTATTTTCATCAGGGTTTCATTTTTTATCATGAAAGAGAGTTGAATTTTAAGGGTTTTTTTTCCCACATCTATTGAAATGATTCTGTGGTTTTTATCCTTGATTCTATTCACATGGTACATCACATTTATTGATTTATGGATGTTGTACAATCCTTGCATCACTGGAAGGAAGCCAACTTGGTTCTAAATGTATGATCCTTCTAATGATTTGTTGCATTCTGTTTGCACGTATCTTGTTGAGCACCGCCAATCACTTTTTCTGACCTTAGAAACACCACTTTGTGATGACCACAAAAATCTGTTATTCCATAAAGTTGAAATAGTGGGCCTCAGCTGCCCCACATATCCTGTCTGTATTGGTGTACTCCCAGCAACAGATCTTCATAGGAGAAGTAAACTACAAGAGAGTGGTATGTTTACTTCTCAATTCTGCTTGTCCTATAAAAATAGAATTCCATGTTAAAACAGCTGTGAGAAATACAGAGGAAGCAACTAATGCCTATCCTCTTGAATTATAGAATTGAAGAGGAATATAATCAGTCCACTGATTATATTAACTTCTCAGTATCTCAGTTCTCCTTGATCTAAAATTCAAAAGATGAAAGCCTAACTTAAAAGTAACTTAAAATTTCACTGAAGACTAAACTTAGTCTTTTCTAACCATTACATTGGCAAAAACGTTTTAAATTTTAACACAAAACCTTCCAGAATGTTTTTTTTTTCCCAGTGGAAAAGTAGGATTTATCCAAGGGAAGAATTTATTGGAGGAGGGGTTGAGGACGCTGAGGGAAAAACGTTTTGCCTAGGTGGCTTGGCGATTTCCCCCATGAGGTGCAGTCTCCGCGGGGCTTTTAAAGTATTCTAAATGAGAGGGGATGGCACTTGAGGGTGGGCACTGGTGATGTGGGAATTCTGGCGATTAGGAGTAACCTGTAATCAGGGAGGGAGGGGCTGCTGTAATGTCCAGCAATCTATTAGGACAGAAACCTTTCATTCCCGTCTTTGTGTTATTAGAAATGGGCGAAGAATTTGTCTCTTTAGCTACTTTCTGCTGAGAAGGGGCGTCGTGTTGGGGGGTCAGGAGAGTTGACGGGATGACGGTTGATGTCCATGTAGGAGCTGGTACCAGGTGTTTCAGCCAGGACAGGGAGTTAAATGCTGGCATCCTAGATTGGAAAGAAATTTAAAAAAAAAAGCAAGGGGTTATGAGGAAGCAGGTCACTATTCTAATTAAAGGACCCAGTGCAAGTAGAAGAAAAAGTGCCCATGCTCCAAATATGTCATTTCACCAAGGCTATAGTGAGGAAGAATCTCCATGAGTTGTGCTGGAAAGAATAAGAAGCATGGAGGGCCGGGGATCTAGCTCAGCGGCCTAAGTGTTTGCCTGGCAAGCACAAGGTCAAGAGTTCAATCCCCGGTGCCAAAAAAAAAAAAAAAAAAAAGAAGCATGGGAAATACAAGGCCTGACCGTGAAATCATGTTTGGAGATTAGGTGTAGGAAAGGCTGTAACCACATCACTGTAAGGGAGGTGAGAGCCCAGATGTAAAGGGGGTCTCATGCTTAACTAAACAGCTGAGGGTGGAAAGAACTAAGATAGTTATTATGTAAAACACAGAATATGTTTTTAAGTCGATAGACTCTTAAGTTGTTTGCAGTCATAGAAGTCAGAAAAACTCTTTTGGAAGACCATTGTCTGTAGAGCAGAGACTATACAAGTTGTTACTCCATCTGTTCAAGTAATGCTATTCCTTTGTAAATTTATTCTTAAGAAATAATTGAAAGTAGAGAAAAATTATAGATACGGAGAGGTTGTGCTGTGTGCTGCCGTAACTTTTAATATTGAACAATAAAAGCAAGGTACACAACTCTTACTCAGATTACTCCTAAATTTGAAAAAGGTGAACTCAAAAACTATGCTTGGATATGTACTAAGAATCATACCAAGATTCATGACTATACCCAGAAATACTATTTCAAGTGTTTTTTCTTTTTTCTTTTTTTTTATTATTATCATATCATTTTATTTATTTATTTATTTATTTATTTAATTTTGTGGCACTGGGGATTGAACTCATGACCTTGAGCTTTCCAGGCAGGCACTTAGGCCACTGAGCTAGAGCCCCGGCTTAAGTGTTTTTTTTTTTTAAAGAAAAATCAGTAGACTGAAGAGAAAGGACTATTATGTAAAACAAAAACAAACCCCACAAAATGTTAATTACGGTATTATCTGTATGACCCAAAACTGGAAATAACCTGTCAAACAAAATGGAAGTGAATTAGTCATAGTGTTGTGTCTGCATTATAGACACCTCTCTAGCCACAAAAATGTCATTATGAAAATTACATAGAAATATTACATAATTGTTGTATCATTTTTACATAAAAGAATAGCTTCTCTATATAGTACTGAACACTATCAGCATGAAATATACATATATTATCTATGTCCATCTCCACAGAATCCTCTGAGGAGATATGATTCTCATCGAACAGATGAGAACATTGAGACAGCACTGAGAAGAAACTCGCCCAAGTTTGTTCCAGTCGTAGAACCAGAATTCAAATATAAGATAACTAATATCAAGGCAATGTTTCCTTATCCAACATACTACGAAAGCCCCAGACCCCAGAAGATAATAAGCAAAGGAGAGAAAGGAAGACAGAATGCAAGAGAGACTATGAAAGGGAGCTAAATTAGTGGAGCAGTAATATGAATACCTTATAATAATTATTGCCTTATCACCCTTTCCACTACAGTGGTAAATTCAAATAATTAAATAACATGAAAAGTTGAGAATGGTAAAAAACCTGGGAAAAGTATACTGAAATGTCAAGAGAATTTTGTTCAAGCAGTAGAGTTGTATGTAATTTTCTTATAAAGAAACTCCAAGATTTGTAGTACTTTTATGAAATATTTTATGATAAAAATTTGAAATATTTTTAAATACATCTCCTCTGTCATTTGGAAACTAGAGCTCTATAAAGCTTACTGACCACTGACGTGCTGTGGTGTTCAGAAAAGGCAAAGCTCCGCCCACAGCATGTGTCCCTGTATTAGGAAAACAAGTGTATATCATTTCTTTTCAAAATGTAGAGATATTTCCTCCACAGAGTCCTTTCATAAAACTTTGGAAGACAGTCTGAAAACTCATTATTCCTTCCTTTTTTTCCTATTTTTCTCTCCTTTGTCTTCTCAAATATAAAATTAGAATGGTAATAGCAGTGACTATCTTTGTTACTGTCACGAGATTACAAGCAGTTTTTATTTCTTATATTAACATCCGCAATCTGAAAATAATCAACATTAAATAATTTTTTTAAAAATACTTCAAATTTTAGAATTTCAGTGTTTCCCTATTGAAAAATCAAAAAGTCACACACATGCCAGATATGATGGGGTTTTGGAAAACATTTTGTACATAGGACTTGCCTTTCCTATTGTGTCAGGTGCAAACTTTCGCCTGTGTTTTCACAAGAATCTCAAGAGAAACTAAAACAAAAGCTTAGTCAGTGAAAATTTGAACAGGCCCCGGGGTTGCCAGCATCCTGCTTGCCTTATCAGACGTCATGGGTTCTGTGTACACAATGCATGACTGGTTTGTGGGTGGCTCATGCTGCGCATGTGACAGGACAAGCTGCGTGTGTCTTTTCCAATTAGTGCTTGGGGGAGTTGTGCTCAAGAACTACCATCTTGAAGGCAGAAAATGCTTGAGTAGGAGTAAGAAGGGTCTTTCCAAAGCACACAAACTTTTCTTACTGTTCTCAGAATGAGAGAGAACAACTTCTAAGCATGAGTGCTAGATGGCATAATATGACATTTGAAAACTCTAAAGGGACAAGGCCAGTCTGACAAGCTCCAGCTGTCTCTCCTGAGAAACAAAAAAGTTCAAACCCAGATCAATCAAAGGCTCTGCTTTCTGATTGTGCATCACTGAAACACAGCCACCCATTGGACTACCTTGACAACACCTCTCTTTCAGGGCTGTATGATGTCCCCAGCATCAATCTAATTCTGTCTTGGGATTTGAACCTCTAGTCAGCTGTGTATTGGATATGCTCCACCTTAAGAAATTTAAAGCAAACTGGAGAAACACATCACACATGGAGAAAGCCATATACAATTAAGTGTCTGGTGAACAGAATAAACATTAAGAGAAGTTCCCATGGAAGAGAGTAACACAGGAAATCAGGGAGGGAATGAAAAATGTGCTGAGCTTGGCAGATCCCGAGTGACGGGTAAGGAGCTGATAAGTAATGGGTACTGGCCCAGACACTGGAGAAGCACTCTGGAAGCTTGCCAAGGTAAGTTACTCCTTTGGCCATTAGGTTGTAAGAATTTCTGTGGATCCCCTGGAGAAGTGGCAAGTCCCAGGGAACGGCCAGCGTGGTGAGGGTACTGAGGGTGCTTGGTGCTGTACGCATTTTCCATCCACTTCTGTCTCCTACAATGATGCGGCCATGCCAGTGATTACCTGCCGAAAGTCAGCCCTGAATGAGGGCAAATGGCAAAGCAGAAACATTTCAAACTTACTTTCCCATAAGGTATTTTGCTTGATTGGTTTATCACTTTGTCTGTCTACATGTCTGTCTGTCCACCCTAGGATGAAAACAGGCAAGGTACAGAAGAGGAAATGAAGGTGGCCTTCGTTTATCATTCATTCATTCATTCATTCATTCAGTCCTCTGGAAAACTTTGTGCCCTGGTGCTAGACACCCTTGAAGGCTCCACGTGGAAGGGTGTCTTCAGAGGTGAAATTGTCATATAGCAATTGAGCCTCTTTGTAACAAGTCCTGACATGTGGCCAGATCAGAAATCATGAGTCAAAATAGAAAGAAACAAGTAAATCAGAATCTGACCATGCATCTGTGCCAGGCATCAGAGAAGACAGGTCTGACAGGCAAGTGAGAGCAGATTAGAAACCCAGTGAAAATACTGAATCAGGAAATGCTACACTACTGAGCACTGCAAACAGGAATAAGAAGGAAGCCAGCCAAGCCTAAGCGAATTTCACTCTACATTACAACAAATCACAATGATATTTAGATTTCTGTGACATGTTAAAGTTTGAAAAGCATTTTCAAATGTCCTATTATACCAATCAAGCCCCTCTACCACCTGGTAAAGGGAACAGAGCCAATGTTCCCATTATATGGATGATAAACTCAGTTTTAGTGAAGTTAAGTAACTTTCTCAACTTACCCCATTGCTTTTCAGGTTACAGTTTGGTAGCATATTAGACATGCTCCACCTTGAGGGATTTTGAAACACTAGAAAAATATATGTAAAAAAGGTTATATAAACTTAGGGAGATGCCATAGAGACAATATATCTTGACTTTTAACCAAAGGGCACATCAAAGTGTTGCATTTATATACTGGTGCATAAAATGGTTGAGAAATGAGGTCAGGCTGACAGAGCAACTATTAAAACTGTTTTCTCTTTACCTTTTTCTTGTGGGTGATTTGGATGAAGACATACAAGATGCACTCATAACTTCTGAAGATTAATGAAGCAAGATGGATAGTCAGGTGGAAAGAAGAGTTTCTCCCTTAAAATTCTAGTTACTAGGCCAAAACTAGAGGTGAAATGTAAAGTCCTATTTTTGATTTACAAACCTAAGATGGGAGAAGCTTGGTTTGTTAGCAGATAATATAGACAAATTATTAGTGCTTACTATGAAATAATATGAACAGTAACATACTTATGAATTATAAATTTCCTATAACTATAAATGCAAGTTGAATTGAAATCCGTTATGTAAAAAGCTACAGAAAACTTCAAAACAGCATGGCTAATGGAATATTGATCAGAACTGGGAACAAATAGTCATACTGTATCTATGGTGTTATGCCTAAACCAATCTACCTTTTGAGTATTTTGTTCTCCTCTGGGCTCCATTTGTTAAATGAAACATTAATGAATGGGAGTAGCTCAGGAAGGAGGTACCCAAGAAGGCAATGGGGCTGGAAGCTCCCCTTCAACTAGAAATACCTGAAGAAGCTGAGTATTTCTCCTAGAGAAGAATTATCAGGGGAAAATATGCAGAATTTGGCCCCAAACTGGAAAGAACCCACTAACTATTGGTGTTCATCAGAGGTTAATCTCATCGTTCCTGAAAATAGTCATACAACCTGGAACTGAGATTTTCTGGGATGCTCTAGAAGGTAATCCTCTCTTAGCTGGTGAATATCTAGACTTCTTGCTCAAAGATGGTATGATTCTTCAAACTAGTCACTTCTCTTCTCTGAGCCGCAGTTTCCTGAGATTAAGTAGCTTGTAAATTCACTTCCAGCTCTCCCTTCCTAAGAAACAGTTGGTCCTAATGTAGCTTCATTGTTTCACAGAAACAACAGACGTAGAAATCTTTGATCTTCAACTTGACTCTCAAGATTTTATCCTCAAACTTTTCTCAACCAACTTACACAAGTCCTTCAAATCTAGTCTGTGAAACACAAAATAGCCAGGTTTTCAAATCTTATCCACATGATTCCCTGAGAACCCTATTAAGTTACCATGTTCTTTTCTGAATAGAATTTTTTCTATTTTCTTCCAAACACCCTGTTTTTAGCCTTTTTTGTGTCTAAGGACAGAATGAGGTTGATGAGAGACTTGTAAAGCAAGGAAAATATCTGCCTTTTATCTGATATTGTCAGGACTAGAGAAGGACTGAATATGAAATTCTGGGCTTTCAGACAGTAAGTAGAGGTAGCACTACTTCAGTGAAATGCCTCCAGCAGGACTTGTCCTTGTAAGCAAAGTAAGCAGCTGTCTCTGCGTGTGTTAGGAAATGTGGTGGAAAGTCCCTGCCCTTCCCCCCATACACACACTTCCCCCATTTCTTTCTCCATTGTTTTGCCTTATCATTCACCTTTGGAGATAATTTCTCTTAAGCCTCTAAGTTTTTTAAGACTTCAAGAAGTCCTTTAGTCGTTATTTTGCTAGCTCCTCCAAGGCAGTCTTCCAGGACTTGGGGGGAAAGGGCCAATTCTAGGAAGGTAGAGTCCAGGGCTACCCTGAAAAATCACAATCCTGGGAAAACCAATGTGTTATCCTTTTCTTTATTTTTACCTTTCATTTGGCACTGAGCATTGTACTAGTCACAAAGGATACAGACATAGTAAACATCACCCGGTGCTCAGGGGGCACGCCCATTATTGAAAAAAGAAAAATCGTGAGATGTCCTAAGCTAAGATACAGGTTACAGAATAGAGAGAGGAAAGAGAAATTCATTTTAACTCACAGATATAAACTAGACTAACAAAGAACTGCTGCACTGTCCTTTCCTGTATGCTCAGTTTAGTCATGAAGGTCAGATTTTTTTTAATAACTTTTGGATATTCTTTTTTTTAAGTTTTTTTAAAAAACAAACAAAGGATTAAAAAATGGTACAGAATTTAAAAAAAAGAAACAGAAAATTAACACTAGTTAATATACTGCATATTGTTATCTTGAAAGTAGTTCAGATTACAAGATTTAGACATTAAAAAAATGATCAGTTTCGAATTAGCCGTAAAGGAACTCTTTCTGGACTAAGCCCCTATCCCAGACTTAACCCTCTTTTCCCTGTCCTGCCACTCTTATCTATTGTCAGTATCTTTCTTCCTAAATTTTCATTACAAAACATCCTAACTCCTTAGGCCCAGTGGACATTCTCCCAATTTTATCTAGCCATGCTGCTGGGAACTTAGGGGTGGTCCTTCCACATTTGGCCAGCATCTTTAATAGCTCAATAACCCTTTGTTTCCGAGAAATGTCTCAGAAGTTTGATTTAATGTCACGTAAGGCCCTCTCTGATCTTTCACATACATGATAGCCTTCTTTTAAAAAAAGAGAACTGTCACAGAATGACTGACATGGGCAAAGTAGCTGAAGCATGGGTCTGATTAGGGCAGCCCTCACAGGGCCTTTACCTTGGTGAAGCACCAGTTCCTTTAGTCACTAAGGCTGGTTTGGTCACTGGGGTACCAGACCAAGGGAGGGAAAGAAATCCTGCAGAACCCTTCCCAAGTACCATGGATCTTTGCTGCAAAGCTCTGTGTTTCCTCTAGGTCATTTACAGAATTAGGAGTCACCCTGGGCAATACTGGTAATAGTGAAAGGCTAGAATTTCTCAGAACTTTATTTTGGACCCTTCAAGGTAGGTAGATGGGAGAAGTAGCACGTTAAAATGTATGTTACTCATTTTACCATCCCAAAACACTACAGAATAATTCCATATTTTCCCATCAGTCACATCAGCAGACTTCTGCAGAGATTCACAACCATTAGAGGTATGTATCAGAATGTCATGGAATTTGAAGATAGGACGCAATCTTATAAAGCTTCCTAGTTGACTATAATATAACCATTTTCCATCTTCCTTGAGACTTCTAGGTGCAGGCTTGAGTTGAATCAGTTTTGCCACTAACCAGCTGCATGCCCATAGACAGGTCACTCATTCTGAGAACTGGTTTCCTCATATGTAAAATAACAAATCCTAACTGGCAACATTACCGAAAGTATTAAAACTATCGCAGTATATAGTCATATAACTAGATCTTAATGTAGTGATTAGCTACTAGAATAATAATTTTTTAAAAAATAAAACCTTCTTGTGAAGCTAGGCATGGTAGTGAACTCGGGAAGATGATGCAGGGGAATCAAGAGTTTGAGATCATCCTGAGCTACAAAGCATGACTCTGTCTCAGAAAAAAAAAAAGTTCCCAAAAACTGTATTGTAAGATAATAGAGTCTTTTCAGTCAGTTTTTATGCAAACTTGACAATCATAGGATTTCCAAAAATATTATTTTAACAATAAGTGCTCTATGCAATGAGGTATGCTAGCTTAGATTGACTCCAAGTGTTTTCATGAAATTTTAATTGCTAGAATTAAGAAATTGGGTACAAGTCAGGATAAAGCTGTAATTTCCCAGTTGCCAGTTTATTTAGCTTATCTATCTGGAAAGGACAATTTTTAACCCTCTTAACAGATTTTTGAGTGTGCAACAGAGGGAAATTTAAAGTATGCATTTGAGATTGAGGAGAATATCTAAGTAAACTTTTGTTTTAAAAAATCGTATAGGCATATTTTTGCAAGTGAAAAGAGAACCAAGAGATAGAGGGATAGAGGGATAGGGGAAAGAAAAGAGGGAAGAATATGAAAAAGGCAGAGAATGTGTTATGTACATGTATCAATTCCTCATGATGATTGTAATCATTAGGTACTGCAAACATGTACTAATAAAAGTAAAAATAAAAATAAAATAAAAATCACATAGATGTAAAGCCCCAAGTTCCTTATCTGGAATGTGAGGAATAAGATGATTTATTTGTTCAACAAATATTTATTGATCACAAGTTGCATTTATCAGACAAAGCATTGAACATAAAATGGACTGATTATGTAAAAGAAAGTTATCTTTACTGTTAGTAGAATTGCAGCCCAGAGACTATTTCTATGGGGTCAGAGAAGGGAAGTCATGGTCAATGGATCCTTCTTGTTTGTACAAAGATTGATTCCTATCATATGGTAGAGGAATAAGGGCTGAAGGGGAGTTATCCCTCATATGAGGTAAGGATAAGGCACATTTTGGAGGATCCAGTTTGATATTTTTCTTTTCTTGGTTGCTATTTCTTTCCATTATTCCTAAATCTCCTCCAGTAGAATTGGATTAAATGTTGCTGTCTGTTCTCTGTTTGGGGAAATTACAAGACGGACTACCAACGCGGCTCCCTGTAAGTGGTTGGTAAGTATTCCTTGGGAATTCCCAGAAATCACCAGGAAGAAAAAGTTGGAGACTGACCTTATTAGAGTTATATAAAGGCATAAGGTTCAAAGTTATTGGGATATTAATGAGAAGTGTAGTCCCGTCAAGGCTGGGGAATCCTGAACACCTCTGTTATACATGGTCTTTGTGAATGGCTTGAATGATCCTAACAAAGAGGCTGGGTGGACTCTCAGGACACCAGGCCACTGGACATAAAAATATATGTGCATCATTTGCTTGTTACAATGTCCAAAAGAAGCTTCTTTGAAAGCACTGAAAATGGCCAATTCAAGGTGATGTCTTTTTATTCCTCTTTGTCTCCCTTCTTTACCATTCATTTTCCCAAACACTCTCTCAGGACCTGTTGCCCAAATGAAGTGAAGAAGAAATTAACACATGGTATATAGTATGTAGGCTGTTCTGTATGAATTATTACATGTAACCCCTTACAACAGCTTGACAAGATAGGTGGAATCATCCCATTTTACTGATAAAAAATGGAAGTTGAAGGTCCTATGTCCAAAGAAACCCAAGCAATAAGTAGGTAAGAGCCCTGAGGTCCAAACATAGGTTTATCTAACCCCACAGGTCTTTAATCACCCCAAAAGGAAAATGTAATTTCAGACTCATCTAAGCAAATTATAATGAAGAAGAAAAACATATTTGGAAAAATACTTATTGTTTCTAAGCAAAGAAAGTGGTTGCCTATCAGTGGACACTGACCTTAAGCTGTAACTTAAGAGGCCTAGATTCAAATATTTCTTTTCTCCTATAGAAAACTTTGACAAACGAAAACAAAGTGGTAAGAGGCATTTTCAGCCAGATCATGGCAAAACAAGATAAACATTCTTTCATGGTAGGCACAAAGCCATGATATTTATTTATCCTGGGAATCAAATAGTTGCATAGATGATTCATAAAAATCTGAGGTTACAAACACAAGTCGTATTACATAACTAAGTCCAACAATTTAAACTTACAAAATATCCCCTGTCCATTTAAATTACGTTTACATGTAAAGGCACATCTGTGACTGACAGGTGGAGAATTCACAGACCTCTTGTGAAGCATTGGTCATGATAAGAACTAAGGTCACTCAACATGGTGATAGTTCACCTCTAGTGTTGTATAATAACACCAACCTTAAAATAGCCACTAATATTGGCACAGACCTGTGGTCTCAGATGGACTGTGGCTGAGAACTGTAATTTGGTTTTTCAGTCTTCAGTTCTTCCCAGACCAATACCTTCATAAACTACAATAAAAATAAATCAGCAGAGAAATAAGCAAAGACATAGCAAATAGAATCCTAAAATTTTAATCTTTAGGTTCAATGGCCCTAATATTACTATGTTACATTTTTCTATAGGTTTCTGAGCATTTTGAAATTTTTGTCCTTATACTTCTGTACACCAGTAGGTTGTGGATTGGCACAAGTGCACTGATCACACTTGGACAAATGCTCATTCTACTTGCTTTCGTTTACACTGGCCTGACCACAGCTTCCTCATGACCTCAGCTTCCTCACGCTCAGTGTGGTCTCCAGCTACCAGTAATGATGAATTATTTATTTTCTTCTTATTTTTTGTCTTTTTTTATTTTTTGAACAAGTGCAAGGCTGCTTAAGGGAGGCTTTAATTACTGAAGACTTCCTAAGGAAAATAAGAGAAATATGAAGGTCTAAATTATATTCCTTTCTAATGATTGCTGTATAGCTCTGAGTGTTGTTCTTTATGATCTCAAAGATTAAAATTGCCTCTTTTCACACTAGGGTAAAACTTCAATATTTTCATGTTCCTTCTCTAGTTTGCCCCACTACCTGGCTCTATATCCACACTTTAGATGTAAGAAAGAAGGACATTCTGAGAATGTTATTTCAGTCTCCTAAAAGCAGTAATTCTACAGTGAAAATACCCCAAGAAAAGGAAGAGGTGGTCATGACAAAAACCATGATTTTTTACATTAGAAGTAAAAATCGATGTTTTAGTCATTTATAGGGTCTATGTGACCTAATAATGTATATTTGGTTTGGTTACAAGAGTTAATAAAACTCTTGTAATTTGCAGAATGATGGAGAGGACAGGAGCGTCTTATGTTCTAATGAGATGACTCTTGGTGGCCACCTTGATAGTTTCAAGAAGGGGGCGCTTACTAGAAAGGCCAAGCCTTGATTAGAACTTGGAACCTTCAGCCCCACCCCCTAGCCTCTGAGGAAGGGAGAGGGGCTAGAGATAGAGTCAATAATTGATCATGTCTATATGATGAAGTTTTCATAAAAATCTTTAAGCTTTAGGTTTTGGAGTTCTCTGGGATGGCAAACTCATCCATGAGCCCAGAGGGTGATGCACCCCAGCACCACAGGGACAGGACCGCCTGTGTTTGAAATTCTCACACACCTTGCTCTGTGTGTCTGTGGGTTGTTCATCTGTACCCTTTATCATATGATTTATGATAAATCAGTAGATGTATAAGCAGTTTCCCTGAGTTCTGTGAGCCATTATAGCAATCTATTGAATTGGAGGAGAAGAGCATGGAAGCCCTGAGTTGTAGTCTGAAGTTGGCCTGAGGTACTGGAAGCGGGATTTGGGATTGGTATCTGATGTGAGGAGTCCTGTGGGATTGACTCCTTAGCCTGCGGGGTCTGACACGAATCCCTGGTAATGTCAGAAAAGAATTGTAGGACACCCAGTTGGAATCCAGAGAGTTGGAGAATTAGTTGTTGATGTCAGGAGGAGGCACAATTTGGTGTCAGGAGTGTTGTAATAAAGGTTTTCTCTTAGTTTGAATTTGTAAACAATACAAAGAATATACAGGATTATAAGTGATTTTCCCCCCCAACAGCTGAGATCCATGGAGGAAGGCACAACCCAGATGAATAAGTGCCTTAACACAATTTTTAAAGTGGCTTATTTGGTCTGCTTTCCAAGAGTTCCTTGGCTACATCCAGATGAATGTCTCTCTGATAAGACTGTAATCTCCTAGTTGGGCATTGTAGTGCATGCCTGCAATACCAATGCTAGGGAGGCTGAGGCAGGAGGATTTCCACTGGTTCAATCAAGGCCACCTTGGGCTACATAATGAGTTCAAGACTGGCCTGAACTATATGGCAAACTCTGTCTCAGAAAAAGAAAATAAAGAAAAGAAAAGAAAAGGAAAGAAAAGAAAAGAAAAAGGCAAGACTAGATTGCAAGCTCAAAGGAGTTGGGACCATGACTAAGCCATCTCTTATTACCTGGGACTATGTGATGCTCTGTGGAAAGCAGGAGATACTGGATATCCAGGGAGTTTACAGCTATTGGTGACGTTAATAAAATAAGGAAGTGCAAAGGGGTCATACTTTTCAGCCAAAATATCCAGAATTTTACTTTGGGACTATGAGATTCCTCCAAGAAACAAACGGTCATCTTGCAAAACCCCAGCTTGGGCTTTGCCTTTTTATATTATCTCCCTCTCCTTTGGGTTGGTTTCTGAACATACGACAATCACTCTGCAGTAAGAGGAACTGAGAATTTTGAAACTGTATGTTACCATGTGACTTCAGGATAAAGTGTTATTCAAAGCAAAACCCAAATTAAACACATACACAGAGAAAAGAAAGTAGGGTAAAATATCAAAATTTCCACGTTTCCCTTGTTATTTAATCCAAAATTTAATTGGAGGTCTTCATACCTACAGAACCAGTGCAGCAGTCAGGAAACTTTGTGACAGCACTTTGGACCTTGTATCATCTCTTAAATTGTTTTCATCTTTCTAGTCTATATTTCTAAGGCTACAGTTGTGATCAAGGTGTTATAAAATCATTATTGAAAAGAAATGCTGTAAAATCTTTCTGAGTGACTCACTTAGAAACTCAACACTGATGACCTCCCAAGAACCTATCTGTTGAAATCTAGAACTAGACAATTGCAGTTTCCTCTTTTTTTGGGGGGGTGGGGAGTAACCAGGAATCGAACTCACGACCGTGTGCTTGCCAGGCAAGTGCTATGCCACTGAAGTACAAGCTCTGCCCAGTTTCTTCTTTTTAAGGCAATAAAAAAATATTGCATTTATTCCCTGGGTCATTTATAGATGACAATCAAGGTAGATCACTTTTTAAAAAAGACAAATAGCATGTTTTGAAGACCTGTATTGCTTGCAGTGTTCTGTTCTGAAATGCTATATTGTGTTTGACTCTATTCTGTTTTGTTTTGCTTTGTTTTGTTTTGTTCTATTCTCTTTTAAAAAAAAAAGACAAATAGCAAATTTAATTTTTTAAAAAGCTTCTGGTTCTCAAAAATGCTTGCTCAAAGCTGGACATGGTGGAACATACCCTTAGTAGGCTGAAGCAGGACAATTGCAAATTCAAGCCCAGCCTGGGAAATTCAGTGATTTAGCAAGACCCAGTCTCAAAATACAAAAGGGCTGGGGCTGGAGTTCAGGGCAATGGCCCTAGGTTTATTTTCCAGTACTGAAAAAATTCTGGCTAATTTTAGAAAAACATAGAGAGCATAAAATAATTCATAATAGAAGGATACGAGCAAATGTCACCAAGCCACAAACTCATCAGTATCTTGCTATGGTTTTTCAAGTTATAGAGAAAATCAACAAATAAGAAGCTGTATCTATACTCACTAAGTGAATCAAATACAAGCTGTTCTCTTACATTCTGTTTGAGTCATTTTCCTGTCACTGGGACAAAAAAAAAAATCCAACACCTGCAGCTTAGAGGAAAGGTTTATTCGGCTCACAGTTTCAGTGTGTTCAGTCCGTGGTTGGGCAGCCCCCAGGCAGAAATGGCATGATGGAAGGCCTGGCAGAAGAAAGTTGCTCAAGTCTATAGTGATCAGGAAGCAGAGAGAGAAAGTAGGAACCAGGGACAAGAAAATGCCCTTTCAAATCACGGCCCCAGTGACCCACCACTTCTGACCAGCCCTTACCTCCAAGCATGAGATTTTTGGAGGATATTTTAGATATAAACCATAACACATTCTGAGGGTCAGTGAGATGATATAAGTAATCCAGAAATCTTGTGTGTCAAATTTTTAAAACTTAAGAAAATATGTGAATATTAACAATTACTTCTAAAGAAAGATCAATTTTTAAAATGTGTCATATTACTTATTTTTTCAAAGAGGTTGGAAAAGTTTTATGTTTACTTACTGTTGCTGCATCTTGGGGAAAAACTAAAAGTACCTTTTCAGATACTAGTGGGCAGGCACACACACAAACACACACATGTGCTCACACACACACACACAATTCCATTTAGGAAAGTTAGAGGAATCCCAGAACATTATTTAAGCAATTAAAATTCATCTTTTTGAAAATGGTTGACTATAAAATGTATCATTTGTAATTCTAGTTATAAGACATTTCTTCTCAGTGTCATAATTTTTCCTTCTAAATGTGGCTCCTCATTCTTGGTTTCTTTACCTGGTTCTCAGAAGAAACCTGAAGTGATCTAACTCTGATAACCACATATTAGATTACTGAATTTCTCACTGTGGAGAATAGCACTTGTTTTGAAGCTGAGTTGTGAAGTTTAAGCAGCAGAAATATATGAGTCAATATGTGTGGTGTGGCATGTAAAAATAACAGCAGCAACAATAAGACAATTTCTATTTCTTTCCATGTGTCAAGTACTAGTATTTTGCTTAATTAATCTTCATAATATAAACCCTCTGTGAAATAGATACCACTACTGTCCCCATTTTATATACAAGGCACAGAGAGCGATTTGCCCAAAGTCACAGAGCCAGTTAAGCAGCTAAGCCATAATAGAAGCCTGGAAGTCTGTATCCAGAGTCAAAAAACAAACAAACAAAAAATGCTGGTGTGGTTGTGGGAGAATGGGAATCCTACACTGAGGGTGGGAATGTAAACTAGTACAACTACTGTGGAAATCAGAATGAAAATTCCCCAAACAACTAAAAATAGAAGTTCTTTTTGACCTAACTATATCTTTTCTTGATATCATCCTGAAAGAGTTGAAGACATCATATTACAGTGATACATGCATACCTGTTTATAGCAACACAACTCATAATATCTAAAATATGGAAGCAGCCTGTATGCCCATCGACAGATGAATGGACAAAGAAAATGTGCTATATATACACAATGGAGTACTACTCAGCTATAAAGAAGGTCAAGCTTGAGTCATTTGTAAGAACATGTGTGGATGAGATCATAATGCTAAGTGAAATAAATCAGACACAGAAGGTGAAGTATCAGATGGTTTCTCTTGCATGATAAACTCAAGGTATAAATAATTTAAAGAACAAAATAAGATAGGAAACAGGGAGGTAGTCTGTGAAGATGGGAAAAGATCTGAGCAAGAGGGGAGAGGAGTGGGAGAGGAGTAATAATTATCAAATAAATATATACATATGTGTATATGCGTGTATATATCCCAAGATGAATGCAATTATTATGTATTGAAAACATGCCAACAATAAAAAAGTCACACCTCTAACATACTTTCTTGCCTCACCTAGTAATCTATTTTCCTAGTTGAAAAATTATATTGATTCCTTCTGCTATATCTCTCAATATATCCACTTGAATAATTGAATGTTAAATTTGGTAAAGTGTATTCTCTAGCTGGCTGTTTGCCAAAAAAAAAATCTTATTCACTCCCCTATCTGAATGAGTTTGTTTAGGACTAAAACTTTACTCATGCTACTCAAGAGTGGAGGGGAAGTTTTCCTGTTCAGTTACCATGAAGTCTCTTACATTACAACCCTTCCTTTCCCCTTCCTTCCTTGCAGCCAGCCCCAAGTGAAAACCTCTGAGTATTAATCTCATGTGGCCTGCCTCAAAGATAGGTCATGTGTTCTCAACACAGAAATTTCTTGCCTCAGCTTTACTGTTAACTGCAAGTTTATATGAGTTTAAGGAAATGATCATGAATTATAAAAACTATCCTACTTGGTGACTGAGATAAGCCTTATCGGCTTTCATTTCCTCTGCTAGGGAATGGAACAACATTAATAAAACAAAGAAAGAAACCTTCAAGTCATTGTATAAACCTTTCTGTTCTTTGTGTAAGGCAATATGAAACCTTTGGATAGTAGGGTTTAAATGGAAATTTAACTTCACCCCTAAATTTTATAGATAAGGAAACTGTACCTTGATGTATAGTGTTTATGATAGTATCACCTATTGGCTGAGGTTCTTTTGTCCAATTCAGTTAGAAATCACTTGTTTTCAAAGTGCATCTCCCTGGTTATTAGCTGTTTTGGACTTTGAGTGCCAGTGGCTCTTGACCCTTAGCGTTACAGTTTTGAGCTTTGAGTTCCAGTGCCTCTGAGCAATTAGTGTTATACCTCCTAGCAGCTCCCAGCTGCTCCATCAGCTTCTCAGCAGCCAGGGCTCACAGCCCCCTTGGCAGCTTTTAGGAACTCTTCCAACTGTTTCCACTGCCTCTCTGAGGTTCCTCCGCTGGTCTCTGCTGGTCTTCACAGGTCTTTGTAGGTGTCTGTCTCTCTTGGCTCTTCAGGCTCCATCACTCTCTGGAGCTCTTTGGGGATAAGTCATTAGAGTTGCCAGCTTCTTCCTAATGCAACCCATTCAGTCCATACTACTTGAGATAAGAATCATGATGATGAGTCTCTTGGGCCCATAGCAGAGTGGAGATAGTAGGCACAGAGAGACGCTCCACTGCACAAAATGTATAACCTTTTTATTTTGTACATTCAAACTCTATAAATATGTAACTTTATATGAAAAGTAGATAATTTTGTACACAAAGAAATTTAAAAATAAAACATAAATGAGAGATGAGAGTGTATGGTTTCCAAGTCTCTTCACCTTTGAAGCCCGTAATCTCAATCCATGGCTCCACCTAGTGTCAAGGCAACTTCATGAGTCCTGAGCACTGCCTCACTGTAGGGGAGTTCTGGAGAAATCAGGCTGCCTCTGTCTCAAATCTCTTGTTATGTGAGCAGTTTTTGCTATAAATTATGAACCATTGGTGAATGATCTTATTTTCTAAAAGGAAATGATAATTATTTTGAGACACAGAATGTTTATTGGTTCTTCAAGTTTGAACTAAGTAATTACTTTTTTTCCCAACAATTTAAAACTGTTAAAGATAAATCACATGAAATCTAAAATGAAATATTCTGTAAACTCACTTTTGAGTATCACTCTCCCATTCGTTTGTTTCTAGTGCATTGACTCTCAGTCCTGGCAACAAAATATCCCCCAAGGAGAAAGCTCCTAATAGATTCTGATTTAATTGGTTTGTGAAGTTTGGCATTGGCATGTTTTAAAGGCCCACAGTAGTTGGCAGCCAGAGCTCGGAGTCTTAGCTTAAGTGATTCCTTGCTTCCTACTAGGTTTATTTGCCTCACTACTCAGGATGTACTTGCTGTGCTTTAGACAAACCAGGTTGATTGTAAAGCAATTTTCTACCCTTTGTGCCCTAGCTCATGCCACGTTTGGTTTGGCCCCTTGCCTCCATCTCAGCAGTCATAGTCTACCTGTTCTTTAAGGGTCTGCTTAACTCCCTCCCCTGAGAATTTCCTGCCCCTCCTTCCCAAACAAGTGTTTCTTCTACCTTAGAATCCATGGTGATTCTTTCTCCCAGTACCGGGAATTGAACCCAGGTGCTCATACGTGCTAGGCAGATGCTCTGCCACGGAGCTACATCACCAGCCCCCCTTGAGTATTTTTAAAATAAGTTATATGATATTTATTATTATAAAATAATATATTAGTAATAGAATATTAATTTATATTATACTATAAAATTATGCTACATTTATGGACTGTTCTTTTTAACTTAGCAGTTTATAACAATCTGAAGGTATGATATTTTTGTGAGGAAAATAAGCACTCCCTATATTGATGAGGATATAAATTGGTGTAATGGCTTTTAAGAACAACCTGGCATTATGTGTCAAAATACGTTTTGTTTGACGCAGCAGTTCCACTCCTAGGAATTTATCTTACACGTATATCCACACATGTGGGCAATAATGCTTATGAAAGAATTCTTACCATAGTATTGTTCATAAAAGCAAAAGATGACAAACAACTGAAATGTTTCATTCACAGAGGACTGGCTAGATAAATTATGGCACATCCATACAATGAAATTCTGACCAATCATTTTTAAAATGAGGTATATCTATATTCATGGAGATAGAATAATTCTAAGTTACATTGTTAAGCAGAAAAAGGGATTAAATTCAATATTATTCAATGTAATTATTACAAAAAAATAAACATGCAGTCAGAAACAGTGGTTCTGAAAGAGGCTTCTACCATTAAATACTAAAACCTTTGCCATGTTGGCTATATCCAGAACACATCTGAGGTCTGACTGTCCACTGATTGGTTTGGCACTGCCCTAACCCTGGTAGTCTGAATACAATATAGGAGACAGAAAGGCTTTTCTTATCCCTTGCTTGCTTTGCTGCCTTATGCCCACCATGAACTGTTTCCCCTTCTGAGATGCCTGTGTGCCATGCCACCTTGCCTTGGAGCCAGTGAAGTATGGACTGAAACCTCTAGAAGCCCTGAACTAAGTAAACCTTTCTTCCTTTAACTTGTGGGTGTTGGGTATTTTGTCCCAACAACAAGAAAATTAACTAAGACAAAAGGGGAGGAAAGCAAAAGCCATGCAGCCAAATTATTTGAAAGGAAAACAGAGGAAATTAAAAACAGACCAATGAGGTACTCAGCAGGTTCACAGAAATTACAACTAATCAGATAATGGAGGTAATAAATAAAACAATCATGGAGCTTAGAGAAGACACTAGTAAAAAGTTAGCTGAGGCGGACAAAATGATACAAAATAGACAAATCCCCTAGCCAATCTTACTTATAAAAAAAAAGAAAGAAAGAAAAAAGAAAGGAAGGAAGGAAGGAAGAAAGACCCCAAGTCAATGCAATTAGAAGTTAGAAGTATAAAAGGCAAAACTACAATGAATTCTGCTGAAATTCAGATTATTAGTACCTACTTTGAGGACCTGTACTCCCATAAAATAGAGAATTCAATGACTAGAGACATATGAACTACTAAAGGTGACTCAAGAAGGTAAAGATTTTTAATAATCCATAATCAAGAAACAAGTTCGAAGAAGTAATTTAAAAGCTACTAACAAAGTAAAGCACAGGTCCTGAGGGATTCACTCCCAAATTATACAAGAATTTTGAGGAAGATCTATCACCCATACTCTTCAAACTCTGTAATGCAATTGAAAAAGAACAAAGTAATGCCAAAGTCATTCTTGGAAGCTAGCATTAACCTGATATCAAACCCTGAGAAGCACCTGTTATGGCTTTTATCTAGTTGCTCTCCCAAAGCCTCGTGTGCTAGTGGGTGGAGTTTTTCAGAGCTGGCTGGATCTAGGGTATGTGAACTGGGATTAAGGGTGTGTGATATGAAATGAATCCACTCACTGGAATTAGCATAGTTCTGAGTGTGGGTGGCATCACCCACAAGGCTTGTAGCCAGGATGAGATAAAAGGGAAAGACAGACTTGCTGCTTGCTCCTCTTGCCTCCTACCTGCTTTGCCATGAAATCTTTATCCTTTGCTATGGCCCTCTGTCATGCCACCCCACCTTGGAGCCAGCCTGCTGTGGACTGAAACGGCTACACACTGTGACCTAAAATAAACCTTTCCTCCTTTTAACTTTGGGTGTTGGATATTTTGTCCCAGTGATGATAAAAGTAACTAAGACAGCACCCTATCAGAAAAAAAGAACTATAGGACAATGTCTTTAGTGAACATTAATGTGAATATCTGTAACAAAATACTGGCAAATAGGATGCAACAAATCATCCACAAAACCATACAGGATGACCAAGCAGAAATATCCAAGGGTGCAGGATGGTTCAATATACACAAATCAATAAATGTAACACATCACATAAAGAGAAACAAGGGCAAAGATCACATGATCATTTCAATAGATCCAGAAAAAGCCTTTGACAAAATCCAATATCCAGTTGTGATAAAAATTCTGAAGAAAATAGATATAGAAGGACCTTATCTCCATCTGATAAAAGCCATTTATGATAAACTAATGACCAACATCGTAATAAATGTGAAGAAGCTGAAATATTTCTCTATAAAATCAGGAATAAGACGAGGATGTCTGTGATCACTGCTACTGTTCAATATAGTTCTCAAAGTATTAGCTAGAGTCACAGGCAACAGAAATAAATATAAAGGATATATACAGGAAAGGAACATGTCATTGTTATTTACAAAGGACATAATCTTCTACCTAGAAGACCCAAAAAATTTCACCAGAAACTTAGAATTAATAACCAAGTTTGGTAGCACAGCTGGACACAAAATCAACACACAAATTAATACTGTTCCTTTGCACTAATAATAAAGTCATGGAGAAACAAATTAGGGAAATAATAACTTTCACAATAAAATCAAGAAAAATTAAATGGATAGGAATTAACCTAACCAAGGAAGTGAAAAAACTCTACAATGAAAACTATAATACTCTGAAAAAAGACTATTGAAGAGGATACCATAAAATGGAAAGATAGCCCTTATTCCTGATTAGGCAGCACCTATTTCAAAGTGGTAGTACTTCCAAAACTGACATACATATTTAATACAATCCCAATCAAAATACTCATAGCATTTTTCATTGAACTAGAGAAAGCAATCCTGAAATCCATATGGAACCAGAAGAGATCCAGAATAACCAAAGCAATCCTGGGCAACAAGAGCCAAGCAGGAAACATCACAATCCCAGACTTCAAAGTTAGACTACAAAGCTACTGTGATAAATACAGGAGGTTTTTGGCAAAAATGAAAACAAACAAACAAACAAAAAGACATGTGAACCAATGGAACAGAATAAATAATGCAGAAACAACTCTAAGCACATTCATTCATCTGATCTTTGACAAAGGAACCAAAAACTTATGCTGGAGATAAGATACACTCTTTAACAAATGATACTGGGCAAAGGGCTATCCACGTGCAGAAGACTAAATCTAAACCCATTTTTCTCACTGTGTACTCAAGTAAAATCAAAATGCATCAAAGATCTAAGTATTAAAACAGAAACACTAAATCTGCTAGATAAAATAGAAACAATTCTGGAAGACTTAAACTAGGCAAAGTCTTACTGAACAGAACCCTGATTGCACAAGATATAGCACCAAGAATCAACAATTGGAATCGCATCACGTTAAAAAGTTTCTGCACAACGAAGGAAATAACCAGAAGAGGGAAGAGACAGCCTGCAGAATGGGAAAATTTTTGCCAGCTGTTCCTCAGACAGAGAACTAATATGGTGGGGTTTTCTTTGAAACAGGGTTTCACTATGTTGTTCAGGCTGGCATTCAACTCACTATGTAGCCCAGACTGGCACTGAACTCATAGCAATCCTCCTGCCTCAGCCTCCTGAGTGCTGGGATTACAGGTATAAGCCACTATGCATGGCAAAGACTAATATGTAGAATATGTAAAGAACTCAAAAAAATTAGACCCCTCCCCAACATAAAAGACCTAGTAAAACAACGAGCAACCGAAATGAATAGACACATCTCAGAAGAAGGACGAATAGCCAATAAATACATGAAAAATGTTCAACAATACTGGTCATTAGGGAAATGCAAATGAAAACAACACTGAGATTCCTTCTTACTCCAGAAAGAAAACCTATCATTAAGAAATCAGATAATAAGGCTTTGGGAAAAAAGAAACATTTTTTACTGTTGGTGAGAATATAAACTAATGGAAACATTATGGAAATCAGCATGGAGCTACCTCAAAAAACTAAAAGAAGAAATTCTATTTAACCCAACTAGCCCCTTCCTAGATATACTTCCAAAAGAGTTAGTCATTATATTATAGTAATACATGCATAACTAATTTATAGCAGCACAACTCACAATAACCAAACATTAAAAGATGAGTGGATAAAGAAAATGTGTTCATATACACAATGGAGTACTACTTTATCATAAAGAATAAATTTGAGTCATTTGTAGGAAACCATAATGTTAAATGAAATAAATCAGACACACAAGCTTAAATAGAATGTGATTTCTCTTATATAAGAAACATAAAATATAAGGAAAGAGCAAAATAGGAAAAAAGAAAATTGGATAGAGGAAAAAGGAGGGAGTGAGGGAGAGGGTGAGGGACAAAGGGAGACAAAGGAAAATGCAGGGGGAAGGGAAGGGAGGAGAAAAGGGTGTAAAAAGGATTAAGGTGTGTTATGTACATGCATCGAGTCCTCACAATGAATGGTGATCTTGCCTGTTGTTAGGGATATTTGTCATGAAATTTCAGGAGAGGCTGCAGTTCAAAAAGTAGCCAATGTTTGTTCTTCTTTCAGTTAGTACCATGACTATACAAATTAATAAAATAGCAAAGGATATTGAAACACAACTGTTAGAGAGGACTAATGAGCCACCAGGTTGACATATCTACTTATATTGACAAATAACAATGCTTCTTTTTGTGCAGTGTATTTTTCAAGAAGATGACTGAATTGGTCATTTTGTTTTAGTATATGCACAGACAGAGAGGCTGCCAGATTTCTGACTCCACTACTTGGGTCAAAGTGGTCACTCCTAACCATAAGTTTATGCACTGTGTCCTCAAAAAAAAGTCACCTGAACTTAATAAAGCTCTACCGGATGTATTAAAATTATCAATGGCATGAAAGTATATGCTCTTAGCTCATGTCTGTCCACATAACTCTATGAGGAAATTGACTTAGGACACCCATGCCTTCTCTTATGCACTGAAGCGAGATGGCTTTCTAATGGTAGATAACTGGCCAGAGTTTTTGAGTCATGAGTTTTGACCCTAAGATTTCTTTTCGAAAAATAGTCAAAACTGGCACCACATTTTGGTGACACAGAACAGGTTGTAAAATTTGCCTACTCACATGATATGTTCAACTTGCTCAACAAACCTGATTTATCACTTCAGGGAAGAATGACAACTGTATTCACACCAGCAGATAAAGTGGTTGCATTCAAAGTCAAACTAGAATTATGGGAACAATGAGTAAACATTGGAATTTTTTACGTGTTTCAAATATTAACAGAGATTTTGAAAGAGATTTATCCAGGCTCTTTTTTCTGCCAGCGGGTGCATGATCACCTATGTCAGCTTTCAAGAGTTAGTATTACTTCCCAACCACAAACTGTCCCTGAACTGGGAAGGAATGATTCTGAAACCCATTTTTTAATAGCTTTTTGTCTATGCTAGAAGATCAGTTGCTTGAGATCACAAATGCTGGTGGCCTTGAAAGTATTTCTGAGACAACTTCAAGTCTCCATGTATTCTGGATTAAAGTCAAGGCAGAATATCCTGAAATTGCCACAAAAGCACTAAAAACTATTTTTCAAGTGACAGCAACCAAAATGAGATTATGGAGTAAACTGGACATAAGCAATACACTTTAGCTGTCATTATCTCCCATCACCCTTAGATGGGACTGTCTAGATGTAGGAAAGCAATCTCAGGACTCCAGTTGATTTTGAATTATTGTGTGCTATATAGTTATTTCATTGCATATTATAATGTAATAAAAATAGAAATAAAGTATACTATGAATGTAATGTGATTGAATCATCCCTCAAACTGTCTCCCCATCCATGGAAAAATTGTCTTCCATAAAACTGACCCCGAGTGTCAAAAAGACTGTGGAATACTAATTAAAATAGTTCTTCAAGGGCAATTTATTAATTTAATTTTTTTGGTTATTTTTGAGACAAGGTCTAGCTAGACAGGCCTTGAACTAGCAGTGATCCTCCTGCATCAGTCTCCTAAGTGCTGGTGTTACAGGAATTTATTAATTTAAATGCTTAATTTAGGGAAGAAAAATGTTAAGAATTAATAAGGTGTGTTTTCCATAAGAAATTAGAGTAAAAAATAGAAAAAAGAAATCAAAACAGAGGTCAATAATAAAGGCAAAAACAGAAATTCACAAAAATGTAGATAAGAATCCACAGAATTAAATAATGTTCTTATATAAATGGAGAAATCTGTTGAGATTAAGCAAGAAAAAATAGAAAGCATAAACAATATTATAATTAAAAGGAACATAAATAATGAGTAGGTAAATTTTTTTAATGAGAGACTTTAAGTCAATGTAGGCCAAATATTTGAAAGCTTAAGTGAAATAGACCTATTCATAGATGAATACAACTTACCAAAACTAACTTAAAAATAGAGAACTGGAAAAAAAAATAGAGAAATGGAATTTTCTTATAACCACTAAATACATGCAATCAAAATTTTAGAATCTTCCCACAAAAAAATTTTGGTTCTAATATTTTTACAGAATTACTTATAGCTAGCTTTTAAGAAAGAGATCATTCAAATCTTTATCTCAGAAAACAGAAAAGAGAGACTATGATACAATTCATTCTATGACATTAATGTACCTTTGACATCAAAACCACAGAACACAGTACAATAATTTGGGCTAATCTTGACCATAAATATAGTTGCAAAATTAAAATAACAATAAAATAAGCCTGGGATTTTATTTTAATAGATAGTACATCACAAGTTGAGTATATCTAGAAATGCAAGGGCAGTTAAACATTAGAAAATACCAAAACACAATTCACCACAGACTAAAGAGGAAAATACAATAATCTCAAGAGGTGCAGAAGTAATCAGAAGCAGGCTGCATAAAATCAGGAGCAAGAAAAATAAACCTTATTTATGTCTGTTCAGCATTATTCTTGATTTTCTAATAGGTGCATTAAGGCAAGGAAAAGAAGAAAGATTAGAAAAGAAAATGATAGGAGTACTCTTAAAAAACAGTTTTTCAAGGCTCTGGAAGAAATATATATGTTGTAGTGGTGGGGATTGGTATATACTGTGTATGTAAAATTGTTTACATATAAAGTTTTAAAGAATCTACAGGCAAATTATTAAATAAAGGACACCTTAACAATATGACTGATTATAAAACTGTATTCATCCGAATATATAGTATTTCTAAGCATCAACTACAAATAGAAAATAGAATTTTTAAAAAAGTAGTTTATCATAACAACAGAAAAGTACAAGTTATAATATCTAATGAAGCTATGCAAGATCTTTGTAGAATACATCCTAAAACTGTATTTTATAAACACCAAAGATCTGTTATAGAGATTAAAATGAAAAAGATTGTTCGAAAGGAAGACTTTCTTTACAAAGTTTCAAGTTCTTTCCAATTCGATCTATAGAGTCCATGTAATTTAATTCCAAATTCCACTGCATTTTCCCAAGAAACTGACAAGATTATTCTAAAACTTTTATGCATGAACACATGTCAAAAATAGAACAAAACTTGAAGTGTGGTAAAAGGTCTTGCTCCATCCTATTTGAAGACTATAATTGTAAAGTTTTTAAAATGAAGAAAATGTGGTACTAATGCTGAAATATACAAATGGATTAGTGGATAGTAGAGATTCTGGAAAAAGATCCATATATATATTTTTTTTTATATACACTCAGGCTTTGATGTGAAAATTCATATTTTAAACAACTGGAAGAAATTATAGGATAATAACTTTATGCCTTGGGGTAGAGAAGAACACACACACACACAAAACAAAAACACACAACATATGTATAACTGAAGAGACTGAAAAGTTTGACTATATTAAAATTATAAGTTTATATTCTTCAGAAGACCCCACAAAAGAATTTGAAGACAAACCACAAACCAGTAGGAAATACTTGCAACATATGTAACTAATATTGGTAAATGCTTGTAACCCAGCTTTCAAGGGGGAAAAAACCCTATGGTTTATTTGATTAGGTGATTTTCATGGTGGAAAGACTTATTCCAAGATACCAACATAGTGCTGGTAAATACAGGTTTAGGAAGAGATACTCAAAATCTCTCTGGCAAGACTATACAGATCAGCTAGAGCACATAATTGTACAAAACTCAGTAAGATTTGTTTCTGGGATATATAAAGAATTCTCCCTATATATCATTAATTGTCTAACCTACAATGCCACAGAAAAATGGGTAAAGAGAACCAGATATGGTGGCACACTCCTATATAATGCCAGCTACTTGGGAGACTGAGGCAAGAGAATTGCAAGTTTAAGAGCAGCCTGGGCAACTTAGCAAGACCTTATCTCATAATAAAATTTAAAAAGGGCTGGGGATATAGTTCAACACTCCCTGGCTTCAAGCTCCAGTATCACACACACACAAAAAAATCATGAAAAGAAATTGCACAGCAATAAAACATATATATATATTATATATATATATTTTTTTTTAATGGTAAAGGGCTTGGCATGGTAATACATGACTGTAATTCCAGCACTCTGGGAGGCTGAGGCAGGAGGATTGCAAAAGTTTTGTGAATTAGCAAAACTGGGTAGTTTAGTGAATTAGCAAAACTGTCTCAAAGTTCAAAAAAAAAAATTAAAAAGGCTGGAGATCTAGTTGAACATGAAGCCCCTGTGTTATGGTTTGTATATAGATGGCCTTCCACAAGCCTCATGTAGTCATGGAAGTGGCTGAATCTAGCGTTTGTGATTGATTTGTTGTCTAGTGGTAGGATTGGCAGTGTGAGTTCTGCACCCGCCCAGGGTTGGAGCTGGCATACAATGTAAGGTCGGAATGGGGTTGTTTTCCCTCTTTTGTGCGCTTTGCTCTTGCTGCACGCAGCCGCCATGAACGGCTGACCCCTCAGCCATGCCACCCTGCCTTGGAGCCACTGAGTATGGACTGGAATCTCTAGAATTTGTAAGAAATAAACTTCCCTTCCCTAACTTTGGGCGTCGGGTGTTTTGTCCCAGCAACGAGAAAAAGTAACGAAGACGGAATTTGGTATCAGAGGAGTGGGGTCGTTGCTGTGACTGTACCTGACCATGTGGCTCAAAAGCCTTTGGGAATGGCTTTTGGGAAGAGTTTAGAAAGGTTCAGAGATGTTGCCTGAAAGAGTAGAGCTGGACCGGCTTAGGCTGTTCTGCGTGGGAAATTCTGGTCAGAGCTCAGGAGACCAGAAGGCTGATAGAAAGCCTGCTGGTAAAGACCAGGCTTGGGAGGTTTCTGCTGGAAAAGACTGCATTGGG
The DNA here is from genome assembly GCA_004365215.1 of Cuniculus paca. Lineage (NCBI taxonomy): Eukaryota > Metazoa > Chordata > Mammalia > Rodentia > Cuniculidae > Cuniculus > Cuniculus paca. The sequence continues at coordinate 35,188 of RJWT010000544.1, forward strand.
TGTTGGACTCCACACGATGTGTGTTATGGCTTGGCAAAAAGTTTGTCTGCATTCTGCTCATGTCCAAAGACTTTGCCTAAAATTGAGATTAAGGGTGGTGGCCTGATTAATCTGGCAAAAGAAATTTCAAGGCAGTCGAATGTTGAGGCAGTGGTATGGCTATTGTTGGCAGCTTCTAGCCAGATTTATGTTGGAAATCAAGAACAAAAACCACAGCATGGTGATTTAAAACATTTTGAGTTTGGTCAGAAAGCTGTGGACTGTATAGACCTGAAACCTGGATTGCTGAGAAGGAACAGAGAAATAAGAAAGATGGCCTGGGGGCATCCCGGGAAACAGCGGGTCTCCACCCTTTGCAGCCTCAAAGCTACAAAAGTAAAAGACCTCGCCCGGGGGAGAAAACTGAGGATCACCACATTCCAGAATGGCGACAGAGGCCACATGAGTTTCCAGAATGGCAGCGGATGCTACAGACGGTTCCAAAATGGCAGCAACATAGAAAATCTGTTCCTCACAATCAGGTTCAAAGTGCCCAGTAATGCAGGCACTCAACCTCTATGGCCAAGAAAGAGGAAAGCCTGGCTACTGCTCCAGCTGATAGCAGACCTTGGCAGCATCCATGTGGCACTGGTTTTAGGCGCATGGAGAATGCACACGTTCTGAGGTTGAAAAGGCTTCCACCCCGATTTCAGAAGGTCTGGAAGGCCAGGCAGTATGCCACTGAGAGAGCAATGTGTGAAGCTGCACTTTGGGAAAACCCAAAAGTTTGAAAAAGCCAAGAGTGTGGATCATCTAAGGAAAGCTACAAAGATTGAACAGAGTGGGCCTAAGAGAGAAGCTGTGGGAACTAAAACCCCTAAAAGTGCCATGGAGGGTGGAGCCACACGAGCCTTTTGTAGCTCACAATTTGCCACAGATTGCTTCAGATGCTGGACATGCAGCTACAGGACTTAATATTTTCCCTGCTGGATTTTGGACTTACTTTGGTTCCAAAGCTTTGTATTCCTGTTTGTAACTTCTGGAATGGTAATGTCTATCTTGTGCCTTTACATGTTGGAAGTGTTTAACTTTGTGTTCATTTGTAGAAGGGCTTGCAGCTAAGAGTTTGCCTTAGATCTCGAAGGAGGCTTGGGATTTGCACATTTCAGCAATGCTGAAACTGTTCAGACTTTGGAAACTCTTGGAGATGGACTACATGTCTTTTGTATAAGGGATATACACGAGTCTTTGGGGGGCCAGGGGTGGAATATTATGGTTTGTATATAGATGGCCCCCCACAAGTCTCATGAAGTCATGGAAGTGGCTGACTCTAGCATTTGTGATTGACTCGTTGTCTAGTGCTGGGATTGGTGGTGTGAGTTCTGCACCTGCCCAGGGGTGGAGCCAACATACAATGTAAGGTCGGAATGGGGGCCTGTTTTCCGTCTTTTGCTCAGTTCCTTCTTGCTGCTTGCAGACGCCATGAACGGCTGCCCCTCAGCCACGCCACCCTGCCTTGGAGCCAGCTGAGTATGGACTGGAACTTCCAGAATTTGTAAGAAATTAACTTTGCCTTCCCTAACTTTGGGTGTCGGGTGTTTTGTTCCAGCAATGAGAAAATGTAAGCAAGACACCCTGGGTTCAATCCTCGGTACAAAAAGAAAAGGGTAAAAGGAATGAATGCTAATTTTGCAGCAAAGGGTATGAATGAATAATAAAAATATGAAAAGATTGTCCACTTCTTTGACAGTCATATAAATGTAAGTTAAGATTATGATATGAAATTATATTTACACTGCAAATGGACTAAAATAAAAAAATACTATATTAAGCATTTGCAAAAACATGGATCAAGGGGAAGTCATAATGCAGTATGATTATCTACTGATGCAACCACTCTGAAATACAATTTAAGATTATCTTAAAAAATTGAACATTTGTATGTTTTATAGTCTGACAAAATGTACTGTTGGGTATACGTTGCATAGGAATTCTTGTATAAGAACCCCACAAAACACAGACATGAATATTCACAAAAGCATTTTTTGTAATAGTTTAAAACAACCAAATGCGCTAGTCAGGACTTGTTGAGAGAAGTAGAACCACTAAGAGAAATAGACATAATAAGGGAATTTTATTATAGACATTTAACTACGCAACAGTGAGAACTGGTTAAAACAGAGCTACAGCCCCGCCCTCTACTCGGGAGTTAAATACACACTTGACTAGAGAGTTGCAAAAAATGAAATAGACGATCCAGAAGACTCCTTCACAATCATGGACTTGCACAGACCTCTTGCATGTAAGAAAATTATGGCCAGGCTTCATTACTACCTTCCATGTCTGGCACAAAATATCACAATTAGCCCATGTGATGTTTTCACATAAGAAGTCTGAGAGCCCCAGAGAAGGCACTTCTCATCTAGAAACAAATTTTTTAAAATTATCCTTTTGTACCTGACACTCTTATGAAGAGAATACATGTCATTACAGTTACAGGCTATTCTCCTCTCCACGGGATGTTCCTGACTCTCGTGCTTGCACCCAATGTCACATACGAGGGCTTCAGTTGCTCTGCGATAGCAGTTATGCTTTTTATCCTCCGAAGGAAATGCCTCATTCTATTGCAAGTAGATGTGATTTTAGGACTGACTTCCTCTAGAATCACTGTAATATAATCTTACCTAAATTCCAGCACAACATCCAAATATTCATTTTATTTAAATGTGAATTACTGGCTTTGAGCAAAGGTCAAGTTCCCAATGTTTTGTAAAAATTCGATACCAGTTTGGTAACTCTAATCCATAGCTATTCTGTGACTACTAATCTTAGGATAAAAGAAGACACTGACAGAAGGGAAAAAATAAGTTCCTAAACATTTCTTTATTGTTGGCCACTCATTCAAGAAGAGGCTAAAGGGCTGGAGATACAGCTCAGCGGCACAGTGCCTTCCTGGCAAGCGCAAAGTCCTGAGTTCGATTTCCGGTACCCCCTCCAAAAAAAAGCTAAATCCATTAACAAAGTGTAGCATTATACTTACAGTTATTTTAAGAAAAGAACAAGTCCGGCTATGCACTTATTTTTGAGCAATTACAATGAAACAAAATTTTAAATCATGTCAGTGAGTGGGAATCCAGTTTCACAATGTAATGAATTGTAAAGTAATGATTTAAATTTGTTCTTTTTACCTAGATAATAAGAAATAGGGAGAGCTTTTGCAAATGGGAAGGGAACCAAGAAATAGAGGAAGGGGAAAGAAAAGGCAGGGGAAGGGTATGATAAAAAGAATTGAGATGTGATATATACATATATCAACTGCCTGTGAGGAATGTATTCATCACATACTACCAACATGTACTAATAAAAAATAATTTTTTTTTAAAAAAAAAAGATCAGTCTACTGTCTGAGTTTAGACCAGTCCTAAAAAGAAAAAGTGTGCGTTTCACTCCAGGCTAAGGGCAGACAAATCTAGGAAGATGTCAGGTTCAGTTATTCTTTCCCATGTGGAGATTTACCTTCTACTGCCAATTTAAGTGTTTATTTTTTATTTATTTATTTTTTGCAGCACCGGGTATTGAACTCACGACCTTGCACTTGCCAGGCAGGCGCTTAGGCCACTGAGCTAGATCCCTGGCCCTAAGTATTTATTTTTATTGAGAAAGACAACTATATTAGGAGCCTAAAAATATTAGTAGCTAAAGCTTTTTAAATTTGACTTTAGTTATAATTCATGACCAGTGATTGATTCAGAAAAGCACTACATTATACTGAAACACATTTATCCTGTTTATGTCAGGCACTACCTTAATAATTGAAAAATAGTATTTTCTGCTCTTTGGAAAACATGATAAATGCTCTTCACCAAGTTTCCTTTTCTTGTGGTTTTTGTTTGGCAATGTGGAGCTCTTCATGCCCATGCATCCTCTCTCCAAATCTGTTCTTGCTGTGGGTTAAGTAGAGATGTTAAATGGCAAAGCAAAATCCAAGAAGACCCACCCAGTTTTTGTATCCTGCATGGTTGAGTTTTAATGAAAGCTTGAGTTTTTTCAGAAGTCTGATCTTCACTGACTGTGAAGGAAAAACAGTTGAGAAAAAAATGCCTTGAGCATGTGAACCATGTAATTTCGTTTGAACTAAGGAATTCCAAAAATACTTGCATATTGCAAGGGCAGTTATGTTTTTGTGTTGGAACTCGTCATAGAGAAGGATAAGTACTGGTTCTTTCCTCCCTAACTTTTTCTCATAAACATAAAACAAAGTCTGGGTTCTTAGGAAGGAAAATAATATGGGGAGGGCAAGTTGGCCGCAGGAACCTAATCCTTTATTGGAAAATCTATCAACTCTTCTGGGCTCTGCATAACCCCATGCAGCTTCAGGCCGATTTCTCCCCCACTGATACTAATCCAGGGCGCCATCTGGCCATGTCTTCAAGAGGACTTGAACCGAGACCCACAGGTTTCATCAATTCTGCTCACTGGCACCAGTGTAAAACCTGTGCCAGTAGCTGGATTAGAACTTCTGAGTTCCTGCTGCGTAATCTGGCCAATCAAACATTTTACATCCTCTTCATCTTCATGTTTCTGCAAGGTGATCAAGTATTGATAATATTAATAACTAGCACTTTGGGGAACGCATACTACATATCAGTCGAAATACTAAGTACAGTACAGTACTTTTGCATGAATTATATTATTTAATCCCTACAAATACTTTCCATGGAATTCTGAGGCTTAGAGTGGCTAAGAAACTGAATTTTGAAATCCAAAGGTGTACCTCTGGAGCTTTTGATCTTCCTTATTTTGAGGGCTCTGGCTTTATATAACAGGTCTTAGTGTTCTTGATTGTGGTTTCAGATACCAGTAGAACAGATATAGTCCTCAATAGTTCTCCTTGGGCCTTACCAACTGCCAGCAGTTACACTACTGACTTTTTTTTGTCAACCAGAGCTTCATCTGTGGGTGTAGGGTGTGTGGAAATAGAATGCTTCCCAAGAGCAGCCCTTAACTGACGACTGCTAAAAGTTGTATAAATACTCCAGTACCTTTGCTTCTTTAGTAAAATAGATTAGGGGCATAAGTTGTACACCAATACCCCGAATTCCCCAAAGGAATTAGTCCTCATTTGCATAGTATTTCCATGTTGCAAATGAAACACACCCTTCATTGATTGCCTTCCCTTTGTCTTACTTCCCTTCCCAGCATTTCCAGAGATTACCACCCAAACAAGCTAATTGTACGTGTATTCTTATCTCAAGAGCTGCTTCTATGAGAACCAAAACTAAGATAATAATGGATCAAAAAATACATAAATAAATAAATAAATAAATAAATAAAGAATGGATCTATGAAGGTGAAGAAGCCAACTAGAAGAAGTGCTGTGTTGCTGGAAGGAAGTCACAGGGTTGCGGTTTGTAGGAAATAGCCTCTGAAAAATGATTTCCTGTTCTAAAAGGTGATAGTGACTTTGTGAAATAGAAATAAAGGGTTTTTGAAGGATTACTGAATGTCTTTACATCGTTATCTCTTGATGGGGGTGGGGGCATCTTTCAGAAATCATCTGTTTTCTATTAGTACATAGTTGCCACACAGAATGAATACCTTTATCGTGGGGAGTTGGTATGCATCTGAATCCTCATTACTTCCTCTTCCCCTTCTCTCCCTTATTTTCCTCTCCCCCATCTCTAGATCCCTGTCCCTCTGGCTTTTTCCTGTTATCTAATTTTAATTTTGCTCTTTTTCCTTTTAAAGTTAAAATTTACATTTATTTTAACACACCTGAATTAAGGGTGAAAAGGTGAAACAATACAGCATAGTGTACACAGGGTATCAAAGATGCAGCCTTTCTAAAAATCATGCTGTAGAAAAGATAAAGAATGATACAGTGGGGAACAGGCCTGGTTTAATTGAGAAACTTTCATGATATTTGATTTTTAACCCTATGTAGGTACAATAATCTCCAAAGAATTTGGCAATAATTTACTTATTTTTCTATTTCCAGTCTTCTAAAGTAAACACAGATTTGCTTACAATAAAGCTAATTTTACGAGCACTTGAAAGTTGACACAACAATAAGATTAGATCCAGCAATCCAGAGTAATGAAGAGTAAAAGGTATTGAATAGATGCCTTCATCAGAAAACTGACCATCCAACATGACTATCTGGAGTCCTCACACTGGAAAAGCAACAACGGCTTAGTGTACCAACTCAGTGGAATTTGTAATTGTATCTTGTTCTCTATTTATTGAGAACAATTTATATCATTAAGTAGTCTTTGTAGACAATCTGCATCCATCTAAATTAAACACATTCTACAATAATGTAATTACGAGGCTACAATATTTCTTTTGGGCAAACCCCTTAAGATAGTTTTGTTTTGCTTTGCTTTGTTTTGTTTTGTTTTGGGACAGGATCTCACTATGCAGTTCCAGCTGGCCTTGAACTCACTATACGCCCAGTGTAACCTCAAACTCACAGCAATCCTCCTGCGTCAGCTTCCCAAGTGCTGGGATTACACAGGTGCGCCACCATGCCCGTCAGTGTAGTAATTTTAATATCAATGTTATTCATTCTTTGAAATATAAAGTGTTTTAACTGAATTAATGTTAGACATTTTTAAATACTATATACATCATGACTAGTATATTAAAATTATTCATACTATTGATATCTAATATCCAAAGAAAATTTACTACTAAATTCTTACAGTAGATATTAGTCTGCCATACTTATTAATTGATCCCATGGGTATAATTTTAGATCAGCATGATTTAATGTCTGTTCTTTCCCTTTGCTACTGAGGAACACAGCATGTACAGAATAAACAAGTGGTGCAGCTACCAAGGATCATGATAGTTCTTCAAGTTAGCTGTCAGATACAAATCCCTACCATGTCAGCAAAGTTGGATCCAATTCTTTATCAAACTGCTGGTGGAGAACCAGTAATTTAGCTCAGCAGCACAAGCACTGCCTGGCAAGTACACAATCCTGAATTCAATTCCTGGTACCAAAAAAAAAAAATGCGGTGGGGTTGTCAGACACAGTCCAATGTAGATCCCTAATCCAATGGCTAGTAGATGAGACAGCAGCAGAGACGGAAGAAAAACCTGCAGAAATTCTGCTGAGAAATGCCTCCGTTCTTCCTAACACTGTTTCTCATACTGAGAGTAGCTGTGTCCTTCAGGTGTTTAAAGAGGAACTACTTAGGGGGTGTATTTTCTGACCAGCTTGACCAGCCCCATATCCAATTTGAGTTTTTCTTCCAGATGCCTTCAACTTCTTTCCTTCTCTCAATATAATACTCCTCAGACTGAGAGCTATTCTTTCTCCAATGCTGTGTGCATGTGTTTCAGAAGCTCTATTAGTGTCTTGTGTCTGTGAGCAAGGTGGGTCGTCACAGTGAGAACTCTTGGAGCTGCTCCATCCACATTCATTCTGGGCATCTAGCAGTTTTTTCCATGTTACCATTATAAATAGAAACTGAGACTGGAACACTGCTCCCATTCCCATTATTACTGAAGTGCAGCTCTGACCAGGAGCCCTGCAGGTTCCTGCAACCTGGGGACCTGGCTCTGCAACAGGGCACCAGAGGCTACTTGACCAGGAGGTCCATGCCCAGCTGTGACAGCGCCTTGCCAGGAGCAGGCAAGCCATGGGCCTGCTGTTCTTTACTCTTTATCCTTTGAGTTTCTCATATTAGTGAAACCATGTGATATTTAAATTTCTGTGATTGCTTTATTTCACTGAGTATTATGGTCTCAAGGTGCAAACATTTTCCTATGAATGATTCAAATTTATGCTTCCTTATGGCTAAGTAGTACATCATTGTATATGTACCCTATTTTCTTTATCCATTCATCTGTTAATGGACATATAGGTCACTGTCGAGATTTAAATATTACATATGAGCTATGCTACTATAAATATGGGCATGCATGTATCACCGTAATATTATGTCTTTAACTCGTTTAGGAAAATATGTAGAACAGGAATAGCTGGGTCAAATGAGTTTCTATTTTAGTATTTCAAGCAATCTCCTTACTGATTTCCATTGGGTGTACTAGTTTATACACTCACCAACAATGTGGAAGGTTTTCTTTTTCCTTACAGCCTGACCAGCATTTGTTGTTTTTTTAAGCTCTTGATGATAGTCATTTTTCCTAGAACAAGGTGAAATCTCAGACTTCTTAAATTTTCACTTCTCTAAGGACCAGAGATGTTTCATATATTACTGGGCATTTGCATTATTGGTCACTTGTACTTTGTCATGTATTATTGGTCATTTGTATTTCTTCTTCTGAGGAGAGACTCTTCATGTCAATTGCTCATTTTCATTTCAGTCTTTTGGGAGGCCTAACTATTTTGAGTTCTTTATACATTGTAGAGATTAGTACTCTGTCCAAGGAGCTGGCAAAATACTTTCCCATTCTGTACATCGTCTTTTTCACTCTGTGGGTTATTTCCTTTTTTATGCAAAAATTTTTAATTTAATACAATCCCATTTGTTGATTCTGTGTGCTATATCTTCTGTAATTCAGATTGTGTTCAGAAGGTCCTAGTGTATGTCTATGTCTTGAAGAGTTTTACGTATTTTATCTTCCATCAGATTAAGCGTCCCTGTTTCATATCTAGAGTTTGGCCTATTTTTATTTTAGTACATTGTGAGAGATATGAGTCTAGATTCAATCTTCAGCATATAGATAGCCAATTTTCCCAGTATCATTTGTTAAAGAGGCTGTCTTCAATCCAGCATGTTTTTTGCCCCTTTGTCAAAGACTAAATGTTTGAGTGAGCTTGGGGTTGTTTCTGAATCCTCTATTCTGTTCTATTGAGTCACATGTGTATTTTTGTGCCAGGACCATGCTATTTTTATCACTGTAGAATTATAATATTGCATCACCTGGATTTGTGATGCTTTGCTGTTGTTGCTCCAGATTGTTTTTGCTATGCTGGTTCTCTTTTGGTTACATGTAAATTTCAGAATTGTTTTTTCTAGTTCTCTGGAGAATGCCATTGGTTTTTGTTTTTTTGTTTTTGTTTTTTTTTTTTTTGCGGCACCAGGGATTGAACTCACAACCTTGCGCTTGCCAGGCAGGTGCTTAGGCCACTGAGCTAGATCCCCGGCCCTTGTGTTTTTGAGACAGGGTCTCACTGTGCTGTTCAGGCTGGCCTTGAGCTCGCTTTGTAGCCCAGGCTGGTCTTGAACTCACAACGATCTGCCTGTCTCAGCCTCCCAAGTGCTGGGATTACAGGCGTGAGCCCGGCTGCCATTGGTATTTTTATTTGGAGTGCATTGAATTTATATACCAGCTTTGGTGATATGGCCATTTTGACAATACTGATTCTAGCTATCCAGGCACTGCAGATTTATTTCCATTTTCTAGTGTCCAGTTCAGTCTCTCTCTCTCAGTACTATAGTTTTTATCGTAGAAGTCTTTTACTTTGGATAATATATAGGTATTTTTTTGAAGCAATTGTGAATGGTATTGTTTTCTTGATTTTTTTTTTTAATGTGTGTTCATTGTTGAAGTAGAGGAATGTCATTGAGTTCGTGTGCTGATTTTGTGTCCTGCTACTTTGGTGACTCTATGTATAAGTTCCTGGAGTGTTGTGGTGAAATTTGGGGGCTCTTCTATGTACAGAATTATGTTGTCAACAAACAAGAATAATTCAACATTTTCTTTCCTATAATCTGTTTTATTTCTTTCTCGGGCTAAATTTTTGAGTACTGTATTGAACAAGAGTGGTGAGAGTGAACAATCATTTCTTATTCCTGATTTTGGGGGAAAACTTTCCATTTTTCCTCATTTAGTATGAGATTGGCAGTAGATTTATCATCAAAGGCTTTTTACCAGATTGAGAGAGATACTTCTATGCCCATTTTCTACAAAGCTTTTATCAAAACTGGGTGTTGGATTTGTCAAAGATTTTTCTTGCATCTATTGAGATGCTGATGTGGTTTTTGTCCTTGCTTCTGTTTATGTGATGTACTATATTTAGTGATTTACATATGTTGAACCATCCTTGTATCCCTGAGTTGAAGCCAAGTTAATCATGAAGTATGACCTTGTTAATAATTTGTTGTAGCTGTGACACACCTAATGGTGAGCTGAGTGCACTGTGAACCTTGTCTTGTGTGCTCTTGTGGCCCAGGCTGCCTGGCTGTTGTGGCTTGTGGACTGGGCTTTGCAAAGCCTGCATCTGCCCACTCAATGGCCTGGCTCAGGCTGGGCCTCCAGTTGAACAGGATAAACACCCCAACAGTCCCACTCAGCTTTCCTCCAGCAAGCCAACCCCTCTCACCGGACAGGGGAGCATTCACTTGGAAAGCGGCAGCAGTGGCTCTGGTGGAAAGTGCTGACCCTTAGCTTCTTCCTATGGCTCTGGTCATCTCGTGCTACCTCAGCAGGGAGAGTGAAGTGGACTGGTGATTAAGACAAGTTTTGGGAGAAGTACCGGACGGAGTCCAGTGATCCTCCTGAGAAGCTTGGAACTCCTGCTGCCTTTGGGGCAAGAATTTAACAGGGGCCTGCTGGAGCTAGCAGGAAGGAAACCACCAACGCTTTGAAATTATTTGATGTTGCATTTGACAGTTTCTGTCCTGATTATTCGTGTGTCTTCTGCCAGAAAGGACTCAGTTGGTGCTGTTGGCACTAACATGCATGAAAGCAAAGCAGAAAGTCAGCAGCTGGTAATCTGCTCCTTGGTTGACACCAGTGTCCAAAAGACTTTTCAGAGTCATAGAATAGGCTTTGGTTGCACTGGATGTTGTTGGATTTGTGATGTCTTTTTTATACATAGTATATTTTATTTATGTATGTATGTATGTATTTTTTTTGCGGCACCGGGGATCAAACTCACAATCTCGCACTTGCCAGGCAGGTGCTTAGGCTGCTGAGCTAAATCCTCGCCCCTTGGTTTTGTGATGTCTTCGTACAACCTAATCATCTTTCCAAGGCTGTTCTGATGATGCTTGTAATCTAATGTTAATTTGCAGGTCATTTGCTGTACAAGACAGAATAACTGACAGAAGTGTTAAACTTTATAATGTACCATGTTGAGTCTAAATAATAATTGATGTTAGTTTTGCATACTAACTGAAAATACATAATGATAAGGTTGAAAAAAATTTTTGTTGCATCCTGTTTGCCAATATTTTGTTGATGATTTTTGTGTCAATGTTCATTAAAGAGATTGACCTGTAGTTTTCTTTTTTCTTTCTTTTTTTTTTTATATATTATTAAATCTGGTTTTAGTACTAGGGTAATGCTAGCTGCCAGGAATGAATATGGCACCACTCCTTTCCTTTCAATTTCACTGATGAGTTTAAAGATTACTGTCATTAGATCATCCCTGAAATTCTTTAGAATTCAGCAGTGAATCCATCAGGTCTTGAGTTCTTCTTAGTTGGTAGATTTTATATTATTGCATGAATTCCATTGCCTTTATTGGATTGTTCAGTGTTTTTATATCTTCTTGATTCAAGAAGCCATGCTGGGTCTGGGAGGAGCACATCAAGAAACCAGTTCACCCTTCTGGTAAGCCATGCAAACCATGAGGGGCCCTGGGAGAGAAAATCCAGACTGCCCTCCCTGTGAGCAAAGGGCGTGTGGGCTGAGACTCAAGAATTCCCCTCCCTCCCCTTCAACCCCCTGGTTTGGAGGACAGGCTGAGTTGGTAGCAACTGAGGTACAAAACAACTAAATGCTTGTATTGTTTGATTGACTTTGCAAGCCTAAGGCCAGCAGTCTGAGCATCTATTAGGAGGATAACAATATGCAATATAGCGAATATGGGGATTTCCTTCTGTCTTGTTTTTTTGGCACCAGGGATCGAACTCATTGCCAGGCAGGCACTTAGGCCACTGAGCTAAATCCCTAGCCCTTGTCTTGTTTTTGAAATCCAACATTATTCTGTTTTGTTTTGTTCTGATTTATTATTTTGTTTTATTCAATGTTCTGTTTTGATTGGTTTTATTCTGTTTGGTTTTATTTGATTTTACCATGTCTGATGGAATGGACAACTATTATGAAGATAACAAGAGATATTACGGTAGCCATTGTTGATTTCCTATTATCCTGTTTTGAAGTTCTGTACCACTTTCACTGCTTTGTTTTGGTTGGCTTTACTCTGTTTTGTTTTGTTGGGTTTTATTCTTTTTAAAATAAAAATTTTTTAAATCTTGATTCAGTTTTAGTAATTCATATACTTCTAGAAATCTTTCCATTTCTGCTAGATTTTCCAATTTATTGGAATACAAGTTAGTTGGTTTTTGTTTGTTGAGACACGGTTTCATCATGCAGTTCAGGCTGGCCTTGAACTCAGTTTGTAGCCCAGGCTGGCCTCAAACTCACAGCCATCCTCCTGCTTCAGCCTCCCAAGTACTGGAATTACAGGCATATCCCACCACGCCCAGCTTGGAATGCAGGTTTCTGAAGTAATTACTTAAAAATCATCTGGATTTTTGATTTTGGATTGCTATTTAGCCTTTTTAATTTCTAATTGCATTGGGTTTTTTTTTTGTTTTACTTTTCTTTCTTTGATAAGTTTGACTTAGTGTTTGTCTATTCATTTATGTTTTTTGAAAAACAAGCTCTTTGATTCATTCTTTGTATTTTTTTATCTCAATTTCATTAACCTCGGCTCTGATCCTTATAATTTCCTTCTTTGTACTAGTTTGGATTTGCATTGTTCTTGTTTAAGCCTTTGAGGTATATAATTAGGTTATTTATTGGGGATTGTTCTGTTTGCCTGATGTGGGCATTTACAACTATAAACATTCCTCGTAGGAAAGCTTCATTGTGTCCCATAGGTGCTGATATATTGTACTGTAATCATCATTTTGTTCTAGGACCTGTTTAATTTCTTCCTTGATTTTTTCTGTAAGTCATATTGATTATCAATAGTGCATTGTTTAATTTTCTTGTTTCCATGATTACTGTGATATGTCTTAGCATTGACTTTTAATATAAAAATTATAAATAACTCAATATCAGTCAATGCAATTGAAAAAGTAATGAAAAAACTACCAACAGAGAAAAGCCGAGGTCCTGATGGATTCACTGCTGATTGCTATAAGATATTTAGAAAAGATCTAATGCCACTACTCCTCAAACTTTTTAATGAAATTGAAAGGGAAGCAAAACTCCCAAACTTACACCTGGAAGCAAGTATTACCTGGATACTAAAATCAGAGAAAGACCCAACTAAAAAAAAGAACTATAACCCCATCTCCTTAATGAATGTAAAAATCCTCAATAAGATACTGGCAAACAGAATGGAGCAAATCATCAAGAAGATTATTCACCAAGATCAAATAGGATTCATTCCAAGGATGCAGAGATGGTTCAATATATGCAAATCAATAAATGTAATACACCACATTAACAGAGCCAAAGACAAAAACCACATGATCACCTCAATAGAAATAGAAAAAGCATTTTATAAAGTCCAACACCTATTTGTGATAGAAGCCCTACAGAAAATTGGGATAGCCTTTATTTCAATTTGATAAAAGTCATCTATAACAAATCAACAGCAAATGTCATACTAAATGGTCACAAACTGAGAGTTTTCACTTCAAAATCAGGAACAAGAGAAGGATGCCCACTATCATCACTCCTATTCAATATATTTCTAGAAACAGCCAGAACAATTAGACAAGAAAAAGAAATAAAAGGAATAAAGATAAGAAAGGAAGAAGTTAAATTATCATTATCTGCAGGTGACATGATACTTTATATAGAAGACCCCAAAACCTCCACCAAAAGATTCTTAGATTTAATAACTAAATTCAGCAGCATAGCACAATACAAAGTCAACACTCAAAAATCAGTAGCATTCCTGTACACAAATAACAAACTCACTGAGAGAGAAATGAGGGAAACCACAACTTTTACAATACCATCAAGAAAAATGAGAAAATTAGGAATGACTCTAACAAAGGAAGTGAAAGATCTATACATTTAAAACTATAATACTTTGAAAAAGGAGATCAAGGAGGCTATCAGAAAATGGAAAGACATCCTCTGTTCTTGGGTAAGCAGAATCAATGTAGCAAAAATGGTCTTGTGCTTGCTTTGGCAGCACATATACTAAAATTGGAACGATATAGAGAAGATTAGCATGGCCCCTGCACAAGGATGATACTCAAATTCGTGAAGCGTTCCATATATTTAAAAAAAATGGTCTTACTTCTAAAACTCCTATACAGATTTAATGTGTTCCTAATCAAAATACCAATAGCATACCTCAGAACTAGACAAAACAATCCTAAAATTCACTTGGAACCAGAAGAAACCTAGAATATCAAAAGCAATTCCAGATAACAAAGCAAGGCAATCAGTATCAGCATCCCTGATTTTAAGTTATACAACTAAGCTATTGTGATAAGAACAGCACGGTACTTGCAAAAAACCCAAAAAAACAAAAAACACAGATTCAAGGATCAGTAAAACAAAATAGAAGATGCAGAAACAACGCCAAGCACACTTAACTTCCCTATCTTTGACAAAGGGGCCAAACACTCTCACCAGAAGAAATATAGACTCTTTAATAAATGGTGCTGGGAAAATTGACTTTCCAAATGCTGAAAATTGAACCAAGACTTGTATCTTTCACCATGAACTAAACTAAATTCAAAATGGATCAAAAATCTAAATATAAAAATAGAAACAATCTGCTGGAAGAATAGGAAAAACTCTAGAAAACATAAGTGTAAGGTTTTATGAACAAAACCCTGATTGCACAAGAAATATCACAAGGAATCAACAACTGAGATCATATGAAATTAAAAAACTTCTGTATGGCAAAGGAAACCAACAGAAAAGAGACAACCCACAGAATGAGAAAAAAAATTACCAGCTACTCCTCAAAGGACTGACATCTAGAATACATAAAGAATTCAAAAAAATTAGTCCCCCAAAATTTAAAGACTTAATCTAAAAATGGACATTTAAAGTGAATAGACATTTTCAAATGAAGAAATATAACCAGCAAATAAATATATGGAAAAAGACTAACCGTCATTGGTCATTCAAGAAATACAAATTAAAAAAAACACTGAGATTCCATCTCACTCCAGAAAGGATGGCTATCATCAAGAAACAAATCAGCTGGGAATGGTGGTACATGCCTGTAATCCCAGCACTAGGCAGGCTGAGGCAGCAGGATTACCACAAGTTCAAGGCCAGTCTGGGCTCCATAGTGAGTCCAGGCCAGCCTGAAGTACATAGAAATACCCTGTCTCAAAAGGGAAAAGAAAAAGAAAAGAAGAAATCAATCAGTAACAAACGCTGGTGAGGTTGTGGGGAACAAAGAACTCTTCTCCATTGCTGGTCAGAGTGTAAACAGTTATAACCACTGTAGAGATCAGAAGGGGGAATCCTCAAGAAACAAGAACTAGAGATTTCATTTGATCCAGCTGCTTCCTTTCTAAGTATCTTCCCAAAAGAGTTAAAATCATCACACCATAGTGATATATGCATATCCATTTTTATAATAGCATAATTTCTAATACCTAAATCTTGGAAACAGCCAATATGCCCATCAAAAGTTGAATGGATAAAGAAAATATGGTATTTGTATACAATGGAGTGTACACAATGTATACAATCTACTATAAAGAAAGATAAATTTGAGTGGTGGTTCACACCTGTAATCCCAGCACTTGGGAGACTGAGGCAGGGAGAATGCTGCAAATGAGCCTAGGCTGGGCTACATAGTGAGTTGAAGGCCCACCTGAACTACACAGCAAGACTGTCTCAATAAACAAAACAAAACAAAGATAAATTTGAATCATTTGTAAGAAAATGGATGAACCTTAAAACCATAATCTTAAGTAAAATACATAGGATACACAGATTTAAATATGTATTGCTTCTCTTGTGTGAGAAACTCAAAGGATGAAGGTAAATAATGTGGGATAGATATTAGGAAGGAGGAAGAAAATGTTCAAATGGGAAGGGGAACAAGGGAGTAGGGAGGGGAAGAGGAAGAAAAGGAAAAGAAAAAAAGAGAATGGAAGAAAAAAATGGGAAAAAACTTGTGCAAATAGGGAAGGGAATAAGGGCTTAAGGGAGTGGAGGGGAATGGGAGAAAAGAAATGAGATGTTTTATGTACAGGTACAAATTTCTTATGATGAATGTGATTAATATGTATGGCAAATTTGTACTAATACAAATAATAATGTTTAAAAATTGTTCTGAGCACTTTTGCCTTGAAGTCTACATTGTCTGAATACAGAACAGCTATTGCTGATTACTTCTGGAATATTGTTTTCCAGTCTATGATTTTTAGTCAGTGGAGAAGTTCTTCTCTGATCATGGCTATTTGAGGTTGTATATGCCTCACTTACCTGTATGTTGAATTCTTCCCCATACTTGGAAAGTTTCTGTTATGATTTCTGTAAACAGATTTTTTATACCATCCATGCCTCTTTTAATTTTTCTCCTATTCCAATTATTCTTAGGTTAGTTTTCTGTGTGTTATCTAGCAGTTATCTAATCCATTTTCCAAGATCTCATAATTTTTTAAGGTATCTCTGATTGTTATAGTTATCTGTATCAGCTGTATCTTCTAGTTCTGATATTTTCTTTTCACATTTGTCACTTCTGCTGCCCATACTTTCAATAGAATTTTTTATCTTTTGGATTTGTTTGGTACCTTTTTATGGACTCTAATTCCATGCTAAACTGGTCATTTATATTTTGTGTTAGTTGGGTTAGCTCATTTAGTTTTTTATTTGGGTCTTCTTTAAGCTCACTAATCATTTTGTTAAGTCTGTTATCTGTTAAGATATATCATATGTAATCTCCCTGACACCTTATTCATCTAGTTGGATTTGTTTGTTTGTTTCTCTTTCTATCACTCCATACAATTCAACCATTTGGTTTTTTATTTACTTCCCATCAACGCCCACTAGATCAATTTTGGAGGAATTAGGAATTTTTGGATGCTTTCTCTTTGTGTGTGTGTTTGTGTGCGTGTGTGTGTGCGTGTGTGTGTGTGTGTACTGACTGTTGAGGATTGATTAGGATGGTAAGACTTTGTTGCTTGTATGAAACACTCTTTAGTTAATATCTGATTCCCAGGGATGTGATCTGACTTTGGTTGCATTTTTATATTTGTTTACCTTTTCAACCTACTCAGTTTAAAAGAATCAGACTGGATCACTGAATTCCTCTGGTGCACATCTTGGAGCCACTATCTAGTCAGCCATGATAGAAAACACTAGAAGTAATCTTTTGCTCTGTTTTCTTGTTGTTGTTCCATACTTGCCCAAAATTTGATAAGTAAAAGATCCAAGCAGATGTAACCATTGATAATAGGGGTAGTGAAACAAGATAGAAATGGCAACACATTATTAATAGAACGTGGAGGAAATGGTCATTTATATTTTTATACATGAATACAATGTTTTACACTAACAAAACTGAATGAGGCTTTTTTATACCAAGTATACTACACTTAAAAGTGTGTGACTCTGAGACCATTGTTAATTAATTGAACTTCCAGGGGTGACATCATATAGCCAAAATTATATATGTATAATTTCTTAAAATGTGTGTGGGGGTATACTGAGGATTGAACCCAGGAGAAATGTAGAACTGAGCTATGGTCTTAGTCATTTTTATTTTTAACTTTGTGATAAAGTCTCACTAAGTATCCAGCCTCAAACTTACAATCTTCCCATCTCAGCCTCCCAACTATCTGTGGTTACAGGCATACACCATCATACCTGGCTTATCCTTGATTTATTAAGGCTAATTGTGTTATAATGTGGTAGCTATTGCATTCATAAATTTAAATTCCTTGGTTGTCTTTGATTTTATATGTTCAACTTCATGTCTGTATTAACTAAGATTTTACTGAATCTAGACATCATATTTAAAATGTATTATATTGTTGTTCTAATGGTCTGGTAAAGTTCAAACAGTTGCTTAGGGATATTCTTATTACTGCATTTGTGAACAAACTAGACTCAAAAAGGATAGTGATAATCTTAAGTAGACATTTCTTCAGCTGAATAGCCACAAGAGGGAACTGAATGTGTGATAATAAGATATTTTGAGGTCATCTTTAAGGAATCTAAACACCTAATCCCAATTTCTCAAATTTTGAAGATTCCCAGTATGCTTGCCACATCTTAGCCAATGTTGTCATCAGAGGTTTGGACTACAGAGCTGGGTAAACCCTCACTGCTTTTTAACAAACACTAACAAGGAAACTAATTTTTATCTACTTGATCTCAGAAGGCCATAGGCTTAATGACAAAGTGTATACAGGTAATAGACACTTCCTTTTCTAACTCACACATGGCTGGTGTAAAATATTATGTTTTCCCTGTTGGTCAAGATAAAAACACTGGAGTCTTGCCTCCCTTGACAACTTTTTTGGAGGGAGGAGTGGGGCTGGGAGGTCTTTATTACAGAAGAGTCCTGAGAAAACTGAAGGCAATGGGTTTGCTTGGGTTTGTTTGGGGAGGTATAAATTAAGGGTAAAATTTGGGAAGCTATTTTCCCTCTACCAGATTCCTGAGAAGATACCCCTCTGCTGGAAAGCAATAGGCAGTGCCAGCATAAGGCAAGAACATAATCAACTTCTAAGAAGCCAGGGAAGAAAGTAAGAACTCCAAGCAAATTACAACAGACATCTTCGGGAAATGTCTAGGGTAGGGGAAAACTCCTCCTTTCGTGTGTCATACATTAAATGATGTGCATGAGTTAATATCATTAAAATATGATCTAAAAAAAATCTTACTAATAAATGTTAATTTCTTGATTCACTTATAGCTTTGAACATCATATATGGAAGACATAATTCTCTCTTCTCTGTTATCCTTCTGTATCCATGTTTGCCACAGAAGGTCTAGAGAAACTGCTTATTTTTGAGAATTACCTGATCCTTTGAATATCTCTGCTCTCATTTTTGCTTAAGATCCAAAAGATGTTATTCTGGTAAATGAGCAGATGCTGATCTCATTATTTCCTTAGCAGGATAAAGAAATAAGAAAAATATTCTTAAGAATTGAAAAATTAGTTAATAAATCATCCTGGCATAAATTATTATGTATATGCAGAAAGAAAATAAGTTTGTGAGAGAGGATGCTATAGTGAAGTTGTTAAATTTTGGTGGCTGGCTCCATCACTTCCTAATTCTGTAAACCTTGAGCCTCTCTAGGTCTCAGTTTTCTATCTGTAAAATGGGATAAAATATATCATTGTTATCCAATAAAGATTAAATACTTAGAGCAGAACCTAGCACCAAAGGACTGAACAAAGCTAGCTGTTATTATTTACATAACAGCACCAAACATGAGGCATGAATTTCTTTATCACTGACCTAAAATGTACTGTTAAAGATTCCTATACTGTTAAATGCTGATTTCCAGCATCTAAAGAAAAAAAAAAAAGCCAGGGATTTAGCTCAGTGGCTCAAGCACTGCCTGGTAAATGTAAAGTCATGAGTTTGATCCCTGGTACCAAAACAAAACAAAACCAAAAAAACTGGTAGATACTATTGGTAGATATTATATTAAAACTGGTAGATATTATATTATTGTTATTGGTAGATATTATTATCATTTCCACTCAACATGTGTGGAATAATTAGGGACAGCAAGACATTATAGAGGTGATTAGCATGTCAAGCAGCCATGATCAGTTTACCCATGATGACTGCTATGAAGGTCACTTCAACCATTTGGTCTTGTTTGGCTCCACAGCATACATGTTACATCCTTCACGCATGTCTTTTGTTAGGAAATCAAGACAATTTCAAGTTGGTAAAGTGAAGAATCACACCCACATCTCCCTGGAGTCCAGTTCACCTCCTGACTTGTTTATATGCTGATAGAATTATCAGGAGGTTGGGTATTGTCTTGGTTACTTTTCTCTCATTGCTGAGACAAAATGCCCAACACCCAAAATTAAGGAAGGAAAGGTTTATTTAGCTAACAGTTTGTGAAGGTTTCAGTCCATAATCAGCTGGCTCTAAGGCAGTGTGGTATACCACAGCAGCAATAGTTCAAGGCAGCAGAAGACAGCAAAAGCAGCAAGAGCAAGCTTCTTCTCCTCCTTTATATTGTAAGCAGGCTACTTCTCCCACTAGGGCTGATGTAGCCATCACAAATCTCCTAGTGCTCCTCTTGCATAGGCTCAGGATGTTTACAAAGTGAGGAACCTGGCCCCCTGCTGAGTTGCTCAGTTAAACTTCTAAACTTCTCAAATTGACTCTGTGTATCAACCATTACAGGTATAAAGACTGTAGACTACATACCAAGAGAGTAATAACAGGGATCTCTTCACTACTTTTACTCCTCTAATGAGCTCTATCAACCTTATTCATATGCATGAGATTCTCTTTTGGAGGGTGTGGTACTGGGGATTGAACTCAGGGCCTTAGGCATAGTAGGTAAGTACTCTACCACTGAGCTACATCCCCAACCCAATATGCATGAGTTTATCTTGGATATTTGTTTAAAAGGCTAATTCTTGGCCCATACTATCAAGGAATTCTGATTCAGGAAGCCTGGGATCTGAACAAGGAATCTGTACTCTTAATATATCTCTAGGTGATTTTAACCTGGTGGTTGAATGGATCCACACTTTGGAAAAATCGATCTCCTTGCTAACAAATTTACATAATTTTAAAAATAGTATTTACTATCTTTCTGATGTAAAAAACTGGAAAATGCTCAGAATATGAATAAAAATTTAAAAATTCTTTCTAGAAACGATAATTGCAAATATTTTGTAGTTGCCCATCTAATCTTTGTTAAAAATAAATGACATTAAGGAAAATAAATAATGTCTTTTGGGGGACATTTGATAGTCATTTTTCCAATCTATTTTCAATCACTTATAATCAAGTATATTGTATGTTCAGTTGTATAGATACATTCCTTTTATGTCAATCTTAATGGCTTTCACTTAAAAAACAAAATCCGATAACAACAGGTGTTGGTGAGAATATAGAAAACTGGAACCCCTCTGCACTGTTGGTGGAATTGTAAAATAGTGTAAATAGTATGCAAAATAGTTCCATTCTTGAAAAAATAAATAAGAACTATATGACCCAGCAGTCCCACTTCCAGGTGAATATGCAAATGAAATTAAATCAGAGTCTCAAAAGAGATAGATGCATATCTATGTTTATAGCAGCATTATTTACAATAGCCAAAAGGTAGAAGCAACTCATATTTAGGGATGGATGGATGAATTAAACAGATGTGATATAGTTGCACAATATTATTCCATTTTAAAAATGATATCCTGCTGGGTATAGTGGTTAATGCCTGTAATCCTGGCACTCGGGAGGCTGAGGCAGGAGGATTGCTGTGAGTTTGAGGCCAGCTAAGACTACAAAGCAAGTTAAAGGCCATCCTAAACTACCAGTGAGACCTGTCCCTCTCCCAAAAAACACTAAATAAATAAATAGGACATCCTGTCACTTGCACATGGGTTCCAATTTTCTCACCAACAACTACATGGGCATGAGGACATTAAGCTAAGTAAAATAAGCCAGTCACAAAAAGATAGATATTGCATGACTCCATTTTTATGAGGCATTGAAAGTAGTCAAATTCGTGGAAACAGAAAGTAAAATGGTGGTTGTCTGTGTCTGGGTGGAAGAGGGAAAGGGAAAATTGTCTAAAGTAGAGTTTCAGTTTTGCTAGATGCAAAAGTTTTAGAGATCCCTTTCATGATCATGTGAACATACACTACTGAGCTATATGTTTAAAAGTGGTTAAATGATAAAATTTATCTATCCATCTATCTATTTATTTGGTTTTTGAGACAGGGTCTTGGTATATAGTTCATGTTCTTGAACTCACTATGTAGTCTAGCCTGGCCTTGCACTTGCAGGAATTCTCCTGCCTCAGCCTCCTGAGTGGTGGGATCACAGACATGCACTGCCACACCTGGCTCAAGAACAGCCATTCTTACAAACTTGGTATGTAGTTCATGTTGACCTTGAACTCACTATGTAGCTCAGGTTGGCCTTGAACTCATGGCAATCATCCTGCCTCAGCCTCCCAAGTGCTAGGATTATAGATGTATGCCACCATTCCTGGCTCAACATGTTTTTACTATAATAAAATATAAATAATTTTAAAAAGCCAACAATGCACACTATTGACCTTCTATAACATTTTGAAATGTTATGAAGTGTAACAGTAATATAATAAGATTAAGGCTTGGTTTGATAAAGCTTCCCCCCTCCCCCCAGCACTGGGGATCAAACTCACAACCTCGTGCTTGCCAGGCAGGTGCTTAAGCCACTGAGCTAAACTCCTGGCTCTTGTCTTTTTGAGACAGGCTCTCACAATGCCGTTCGGGCTGGCCTGGAGCTCACTTTGCAGCCCAGGCTGGTCTTGAACTCACAGTGATCCTCCTGTCTCAGCCTCCCAAGTGCTGGGATTATAGGCATGCGCCACCAGGCCTGGCTGTTAAAGCTTTTTTCATAAAAACTTTTATTGCTGGCATTTTATCCACTTGAAGTTTATAGTTCTTAAGGAATCAGACTAAGTCTAGCAGAAAACATAACAATAATGCATTAGAATAGGACAGAAATAGTCCAGAATGGTTTGTTATAAGTAGACACTAAATCTGACTGTAAGCTCACTGATATATATAGGGATAACATTTGTCTAAATTAACGAAGTCTTACTTGTCTGAATAGAGTGGGACAGGGAGAGAGATTGAGAGAGGGAGGCATCTGATTAGAGTCATGACACCTGAGTTAATGGTGTAAAAAACTTTCTAATTCCTCTTTCTATCTTACTAAAGAATACACATAAAATCCAGGCATTGTTAAATGACTGCAACATAGTCAAACAGAACAATTTTTTGTTATTGCTCAATTTAAATTTGTCTCCAGCCAAGGTTTATTGCTAAAAACATCAAGCTCAAGATGGTGGCATGCACCTGTAGTCCCAGCACGCAAGAGACCAGGGGAGGAGAACTGCATGAGTCCAGGAGCTCAAGAACACCTTAAACAACAGAAGGAGACCCTGTCTCCAAACTGAACCAAAACACTAATATAAGGAGAAAAACAGTGACTTTTCCCCCATTTTGCTTGATAAGAAACAATAGGCTTCTTCACTTTATTTTCTAGTTTGTGTAGTGCTCCAGTTGAGAATTCTCATTTGCAGCTATAATAGTTAGTTGTTCTGCTTTATGGTTAAATTATTACAAATAATAGCTGATGCTGTGATCTGTGAGTAGAATTGTGGACAAGATAGACTGGTTAGCAACATATGACCATAGTTACTGAGATACATATTTAAGATTAAATGTTTACTTTTTATTGTTCAAAATTTTCCTTTTACCAAAGACCTACTAACATGCACTGCATTTGCAACATGAAGAAGGAGGCCTGGGTCATCACTGAGAAATACTCCAGGCACTTGGGCCAACTTCTCCATGAACAAGCACATGTGAGGAAATCGCCATTATTCCAAGAAAGAAGCTCTGCAACAGGGAAGCTGATTATGTCATGCATCTGATGGAGTGGATGGAGAGAGGTCAGGTGAGGGGTGTCTCTACTGAACTGTAGGAAGAGAAAATAGGGATAAATACATTCTTGACGCCTCTCCTCCTGGGTCAGATCATTGAAATAGAACTTGACACTAAATAAATGCTTCAGTTTTTGGGTTCTGGCAGTGTCTTACTTTTTTGATGCCAAGGCAAATTATCCATCTACAAGTTACAGGAAGAAAGATATATTTTATTTAAATTTTTTTTTATATTTTTGGTTTTGAACTAGGGTCTCACTATGTAGTTCAGGGTGGCCTTCAACTTGTTATGGAGCCCAGGCTGGCCTCGAACTGGCCATGATCCTCCTGCCTCAGCCTCCCAAATGCTGAGATTACAGGAATGTGCCACCATGCACAGCAGGAAAGGTTTATTTTAGCTCACAGTTTGTAGAGGTTTCAGTTCATAATCAGCTGTCTCCCAAGACAGGGCTGCATGGCAGAGGAGAAACAGTTCATGGCATGGCAAGCAAGAAGCAGTGGCCTTCATTTCTGCTTTCCCTTTTTATTCTATCCAAGCTACAAGTCTATTTGGTTGGTGCACCCACACCTAGGATTGGTTTTCCTTCTTCAGTAAATCTATCACCCTCACCTAGAACTATGGTCAACCAATCAGTGGGCCAATCTAGTATCACACACCCGTGATCCAGCCACCTCCCCAAAGCTCCATCTATGAGTATATGGGCTTCTGGGGGACTTCTACATATAAGCCACCGTGGGAAGTGTGTTAAACTTCAGGTCACTCCACTTAAATTGGAATGAATTTTGAAACACCACGTGGACTCCCTTGAATCTTTCTGATATGCTGTAATATATTCAGTAAACCTAGGACAGGAACAAACTGATATATTCATATATATATATATACATATATATATATATTTTTTTTAAATCAGTGGTAAAGAGGTTGCCTAGCATGTGTGAGGCCTGGTAGTGATTCCCAGCACCAAAACAAAATGAAACAAAAAATCCACAAAACAAAAATCTTACTGAATTACAAAATGTAACTTACCTACTGTTTGGATTTAGCTGAGTGTTACGGCACACACCTGTAATTCTAGTTACCTGGGAAGCTGAGACAGAGGATCTTAAATTTAAGTCCAGCCTGGGCAATTTACTGAGACCATCTCTTTTAATTTTTTTTTAAGAGAAAAAAAGATAAAAATCACAGTGAAACAGAGTTTCAAAACAGGTTAGTAGGACAGTTACAATAATTGATACATTGCATATCATTTGTCTTCTTAATAGTTATTCAGAGTACAAGATATAGGCTTGATATCCTATCCAAACAACATTAGCATAAAGCTTTCTTTTCAATGAACTGAGAGAAACCAGCTGTATAACTAACTTAAATATCTTGGGTATACATATATTTTTTTTTCTCCTTTTCTTCCTCTCCCATTTCTCCCACCATAGTTTGTATTTTCTTTCGAACAATTTCTTCCATGAGACCAACTCAAAACAAAAAATAAAAATGGGTAGGAATCATGATAGAGTGCCTGCATAGCAAGTGTGAGGCTCTGGGTACATTTCTCCCATACCACAAAAATAAATAAAATTTTAACCATGTATTAAGATAGACTAACAGAACAAATTTCCAGGCAGTCATCTTTCAACTTCAAAGATTTATTTAGCAACCTGTTTCATATGTATTTCCACCTACTCTGCTCACCTCCACATTATTTTCATGCTAAATAGAGATATAATATCTTTTCAGGTGAGTTATTCATTACTAATTTTCAGAGGGGATAAATAATTGAGACCAGCCCAGAAGCAAATGCATCAGTTATACATGATACAAGTATAACAACGTTATGCAAGGGAAACATGTTGCAACAAAAAATAAAAACTGGGGGAAAAAGAAAAAAAAACGACATTGAATGTTAAGAGACATAAACTAAAACAGTCCCACTTTTAGGCTCTTATTGGCAGTCCCCTAACAGTGGGAGTGGGTTTGATCTGAACCAAAATTCAGCCTGTAAGTGTGGGTAAAAGTACACATGGCCTACATTTAGTCTGATGACTAAAGGTCCATTTTCTCCTAATCCTTTCCTCACTAGTCTTGGGATTGTGCCTGAAACTTCATGTTACTACATCACTCTCTCTGATTTGCCAACACTGCAAGGTTCTACTGAAAGTATGACAAGTGGGACATTATCAAACATTAACAATTTCACTGTTTTAAATAACTTTTTTCTCATCACAAAAGTAACATGAATTCATTATAGATAATTTGGAAAATAAAGTCTAACAAAATACTTAATATTAAGAGCTGGGCATGGTGGCACATGCCTGTAATCCCAGCACTCTGGGAGACTTGGAGGGAGGACTGCAAGTTTGAGTTCAGCTTGGGCAAATCAGTGAAAACCTGCCTCAAAATAATGTTTTGTTTTGTTTTGTCTTGTTTTGTTTGAGACAGGTCTCACCACATAGTTCAACTAGCCTTGTACTCACTATGTAGCTGACTCTGGTTTCCAATTTGCAGCAACCCACCTGCCTCGGTCTCCAGAGTGGGCTGGGATCACAGGCATGTGCTATCATACCCCGTTCATAAAATATTTTTTAAAGTACAAATTAAGCAACCATAATCAAGATGGTTTTTTAAAAGTTATCTATTTTTAAGGTGGTTTTGAAACACCAACTTTTGTCGGGCCATGGACAAAAGCATATCATGCTTGTAATCCTAGCACTTGGGAGGCTGAGGCAGGAGGATCCTCGTTAACTCAAGGCCAGCCTGGGCTGCATAGCAAGTTCAAGGTCAGCCTGGACTACATAGTGGGACACTGTCTCAAAACAACAACAACAACAGCACCCCAACTTCCTCTCATAAAAAAAAAAATCCCGCCAACTTTCAGTGCATTTTCTTCCATTTTTCCTCCTAGGCACATTAACATGGGATCATATTTTACATACATACAGGGAACATAGTTCTGTATGATTGAATATTCTCCTACTTTTTTGTTTTCCTATTCAAGGATCAAATCCAGGGCCTCAAGAATGCAAGGCAAGTACTCTACGATTGAGTCACATTCCTAGCCCTTTTTTGTCCAGAAAAGGTCTCTCTAAATTGCCCAGGATCCTCCTGCCTCCTACCAGTACTTTACAGGTCATATGACTATAGGCGCATCCATCACTGCGGTCCTATTTCCTCATTAAGAAAGCAAAGTAACAGAATAATATCTTCACCAATATTATCTACCTTGAAGGTTTAGTTTACTGTGGAGTGAAATCATGCATTTGAAATTATTTTATAAACATTAAATGCCACAGAGAAAGGTGGCAGGGGAGTTAGATTCTAAAGATGGCAAGTAAGGTCAAAACTGAGTGCAATAAAAATTACTTAGAAGTTCCTTAAATTGCTTGTAACTTTAGGAAGATATTCACGTTTATGAGACACCAGAGAATGAAGAGCTGGGGCAAGTATGAGCTCAGTGAGATTGCCAATGTAATTTGCTGCGCTCTAACATTTTCATTTCCTCTCTACCAAGTGCACAACTGAATCTAAAATGGCAAATAAGATGCGACTGTTATTTTACAGTTTTATATTGTCAGGTCTAGAAACCTCTCTGGGCTTCTTTGTCTAATGGTGTGCTTCAGCTGGATGAGCGTTTCATCTGACAAACATTTTCAAAGTTTACTGTGCTTGCCACATTCCAGGCTGCTGTGCTGAGATGGAGGCGGCAAGCCAGGAAGGAGACACAATCTGACCACAAGAAATTGGTGAGTGGAGGTAGTCCTTTGATCACCTAAGGAATGCAGCAGATGTTTGGAAAAATTATGGAAAGTTACAGATTTTGTTTTGAATACCAGCTAAAAATGTTGTATCTGGAAAGCATAAAGTTACTTTTTCTATTACTGTTGCTGCTTTTCGTTAACATTTTAAACTTCTGCTCTTTTTAATTAGTTGAACAATTTAATCATAGGTAAAAACTCAAACTATTCAAAACAAGGACAAAAGGAGAAGCAATTTTTCTGTTCAAGAACTCCCTTCCTCCACTGTCCACTCCACACTCGATCTTCCCCTCCGGACTCCTCATATTAACTGATTATCACTGGGTCAATCCTTTAAAAGAGGTACTTATTAAGGTGATCTCTGGGGTTCAAAAGTTAAATACCAAACTGCAGTATCTGTAATCCAGTCCAACTCTAAAATTAACTCCACATCTTTGGCAGAACGTACTCTCCTGTGGGTGCCAAAAGAGACAGCCTTGGCTTTGTCTAACGTTATAGTGGGCAGAGACAGATGAACACAAAATGAACCGAAGGGCAGAAGATAGGTCTTAGCCTCTTTCCCCGTAAGCTGTTTGTTTACTGATTGAATAAAGGCCGTGCGGAGAATGTAACCTTCATAAATGGGCAGTAATTTCACCACCAGCTCGCCTGGCAGGCTCGGGCATATCAAAAGGACGCCCTCACAAAGACCCCAGGACTCTCCGGTGCAGCCGCTGCCAGGATCCCACTGTGGGACCCTGAGCCGCGAGCGACTCGTGACTCAAGAGCCCCTCTGCCCGCAGACATCCAGGCAGCAGCGCCAGGCGCACCTCGTCCCGCCCCGCCACTGGCCCCGCCAGTCCACAGCGGAATTCAAACTTGGATCGGCCAGGCCGGGGCCTGTCCCGCGGCCGAAGCGCCGGGCCCTGCTCAGCCGGGCCTTCGCCCACTCGCCTCTGAGCCTCACACGATCGTCCCCCTCCCTCCTCCAGCCCCTGACAGTTCGCTCCAATCACAAGTGGGAGGAGGAGACGAGCGAGAGGAGAGCACAGCGCATGCGCGTCGACGCGGCGCGGCGGCCGCCGGGGAAACTTAGGGCGGGGCTTCAGCGGCGCTGTGGGGGAGGTGGGCAGACGTCTGCGGAGCGCGCGCCCTCCCCGCCGACCCACGCGGCGCGGCGTGGTGACGCCCGCGCGGCCGAGGAAGGGGCGGGGCCGGGGCGGGCCTCCGCGCTCCTCCCGCCCTCTCGCCCCGGCTCTCCCCCCGTCCCCTCCGCCGCCCTCAGCCCCGTGC